>VDFB02193867.1:143738436-143757949 GCA_007258455.2 Sequoia sempervirens | reverse complement strand
TCATCATGTGTCATGACAAATTTTTTGATTTATATTCATTCCCAAAACAAAATACATGGGATACTAAGATACAAGTTTGACTTGGCAAAGACTGCCAATAAGTCATAATAAAGATACATCATGAGAAAAAATAGAAATCACATAAACATGTGTCGGTATCCACTTAAATTTGATCCAACATTCACCCTGCAACTGAGGGACGAGAACATGATCCATGCACTTTTTTTGCCCAACCATGAAGCTACACTTCCCTGAAGAGTTCTTCCTAACATGAAGAACCATTGACCCTACACATAATACTTAGCAAAAAGATATCGATGGCAGGACGAAATCTGGTGTGTGCCTAACATATATCTATACACATTTCTATCCACTAGAACATGCAATGATTAATGCTAGGATGTGGTAGAGAGTAATAATATAAAACATGTCCATCTATTACAATGGTCTACTTGGCCAAGAATAATATGGTATACAACAATATAATATTATATCTAGAAAAAGAAAAATCTACACTCCTTGATACCCACATTCGACACTTGTCTCAGAAGGTAACTTTCCAATTTACACTAATGAATACAGTGGCATACTAATCATAATGAGAAAACACTCATAGAAGGCAGTAATAGATATAACAACCACAACAAGAAACATTCAAGAATACAATCACTTATAAGATAATCATAATAAATAAACACTCTTTATCTTGACATGCATATGTCTAATAGTAAATCTATCATTTTCCTTTCAATTTTTCCAAGCATATTATGGTTATCCAAATATGATTGACATGCAATTCACATCCTACATGGAACTTGGCTATTGACATGCAATATAAGTATTATCATGCTATTGATTATAATTTGTGCAAACTTGATTATGATTGATAACCATCCAATAGGAATAAATTGGTATTTGTTTGGTACTACTAACATTTATTCTACATAAGTAAAGCTATTAGGTAACAAATTAAAGAATTCATTACTTGAGTCTTTCATAATATGAAAGTACAAAGAAAATTTTATCAAATTTATTTCCAATCATTAACCACTCATTACTAAGGAGTATTAATTCCATAATTAATTCTCATGACCATCGACATTGCATGGTAATAGAACCCCACTTAGCTTATATTTCTAAAGAAAAGATAATATGGAAACAAACAATTCTAATTTAATTGATAATGCAATTTAATTCATCCTATATCCTTTATTCAACCACTATAGCATATCTATATATTTTTTTATTCGTAAGAGTAATTATATTAAGATGCCAAAAAAAATACATCACATCTGCTTAGCAGGGATTGCAAAATTGCAGAATTTTCATTTCAAGCCCAGTAGAATCTTTCCCTAGAAAGACCAACTTCGTCCATCAAAAATTGACAGATCAAGGAACTGCCAAAAGACACTAAACCCTAGCACTAATGGTATTGAAACCAGGGCTAAGCCCTATGTCGAACACCATGAGAGGAGATACCAACCTTTTACATTTAGAACTAAAAAACTATTAAAATGAAATTACAAACCCAAAAAAACATACCAACCCCACAGAAACCAGCTAGAAGCCATTCATTTTGGAAAATTGGTTGAAATTTTCCACCTAATCGAAACCCATGACTGGCTCTAGCGGTAACAACTTCTTCAAGAAACTAACCCCATAAGTAGCAATTTGACGATGCCTTACTAGTGCCATGCCTTTAAGCTAGATGGTAGTACGAGGTAGACCTTTATGACCTCGCCTATAACCTTAACCAACGGAAGATCACAAGGAAAAGGTGTGACACGTCCTAGGAGAGCCGACTTCATCACCTCGTCCAAGCCTCCCAAAAGCTCATTTTTGAAGAGCTTGCAAATGATGACCTTAGCCTCTACTTTGGGAGTCCTCACACCCAATTCATAGACGCCAGGAATCAAGAGACAATATGGGTATTGACCTAAAACATCTCGTGATTCACCAAGAAGTCCTTATCCAAAATCATCTTGACAACTACCACCACATGAGAATCAATCCTCAATAAAATCCGCTTCAACCGTTGGTCGGTAATATGCTTAAAAGTCGTCTGATGAACCTTGCAATTGAGTTGTATGGGACTGTCCTGGCCAATGCTCATGATTGCCTCAAAAGAAATCTCCATGATGAATTTGGAGCGCTTTGCCATTAGTAACACTCAGAGCAAATCAGAGGACAAGCCAAAGATAACAAAAAACTTGCCCAACTATTGATATATAAAGAACTCTTTCGTTAGGCTTGCCTAACTTACCATGCTATGCATTTTTCATCGTGGCCTACCAGATTTCTTGAACACCTTCCACCTGTTCTAGATTGTGCAAAATGCATTTTCATTCCTTTCCAAATGGGAGATAAGTTGTATCAGACCCAAATCAATATAGAAGCAAACACCATTACTTAGAGCCGCCAATTGCTGAGGCACGTAGCACCATTAAAAATTTTAATTATGAGCCTTCAAGCCACCCTAATGGCATGAGCTAAGTACGAAGAGTCATTAATGAGGCCTTTGCCAAATTCCAACTCGAGTTTGACACAAGACGATTGCCTATATCAACAGCCATGTTGGCCTCGACCCCTCACTTAGGTCTTATTTAGTGGCCAATCAAGTTCAATCACTTTGTTTGTCGTTCGCGGGCATAATGTCGATAGTTGCAGTGTCTCCACATCCTTGTTGTGGAGACACCCTCCCAACCACCCACACTATGGCATATAATTTTAATGACTAAAAGAAAAATGATAATTGTGCTTTTATTGACAACTTGTCAAATCAATATCTTCCAAAATACCCCTTCCAAATAGTTTATTATTAAAATATAAAAAATGTAAAACACAATAGTATAGCATAAGGAATTAATGTGAAACCCACACACCAACCAAAGATAGAGGTAACAACTAGTGTGCATGTTGAGTAGTCCATACTTATGAAAACAAATTATGCATAAAAATGTTAAATATAATCATTTTACTGAATTATGCCCATTATAGGCTTTATATCTAATGATTCTATAAATATTACTGCATTTGAGGAATATATAAGATAAAGGCAATTTAATTGTTCATATGCATTTTATAAAGAAAGGGTCTTAAATAGAATAAAGGTGAACAAAAGAGGTTAAAAAGAAAACTAGAGATTGAGGCTAGAGATTGGAACATACAAATGCAAGTAAACTCCATAGATTATTCAACCTCGAGCTTTTATGTGTTTCACTCTCTTCAAATGTTTACAACATTTGGTTATGTTGGTCCTTATTGAAATTTCAAAAATTAGCTTTGGTTACTTTATGAATGTTTATCATAAACTTTTATACCATACAATAAAGACACAATAAAAGCTTTGGGGTGATTGTCTTAGAGAATGGTAGACAATAGAATAAACTTCTTGAAACTCTTAGAACTTAAAACCAAATATTTGAAAAAGTACTAGACATGGTTTTAGAAACTTAGAACAAGTTTCCAGACTTATGGGAAAAGTTCCTAGTATTTCAAGAAAATGAACTTGGGAAAGAAATAGAAAAATAGCAACTATCCATCATAGACTACTTATGAAAATTAGCTTTACTATCATTTTTCTAAAATTGGTTTGTAGACTAACAATATCCTACAAAGAGGAGTATGCTTCTTTTCCAAGAGATAACTGTTCAAGCTTGGGATACTTTGCCAGTAGGAAAGGGAAGAGTATTGTGACTGCAATCAAGGTACTGGACTCCAACCCATTTCCTTCTTTTAAGTAGCACTAATTGAGAAAGGGGCCCAAGACCTCATGAATGGTGTCTAACAGGTTTATGTCTCCACACCATAAAACTTTTGGACATTGGCATAGTGGCACTAAGGATAGGGCTATGAATTTGCCACTAGAGTGGGGTGCTCTTGTCCCCTTAGATGTGCAAAATATGCAAGTTACATAAGATGATTGAAAGACTTCAAATCTATTCGATGGACTCTCATAATAGATTATAATAGATAATGTCACTATATGATAAACCCTTTTGTCACCTCTTAATATTAATATTTGTGCTTAAATTTATTAACTTATATTTTTTATTTTTTATTTTTAATATGTTAAAGTATTATGAATTACAAGTTAAAAAAATCCTATTATAAACATTCTAAATACACTTATTAAAAGTTTACAATTAGCATGACATGATAAAAGAGTCCAAATAAAAATATGGGGCAGAAAATAACGAATAAAGGGGAGTAAAGGGATGGAAAGTGTGGAATGGAGAAAGGGAAGAAAGAGAGTCAAGAGGGAAAGTTTATTAACCACCTTATTTCATGCTCGGCAAAGAATCTTCCATATCTTTTATTCATTAATTTAAAAACTCTCAAAACTAAATTAAAATATAATTTAAGGTAAATATAATGACATTGATTTTCTGAGCACCCATATAAATAAATTTTAATAATAGATGAGAGAGGGGAAATATAAGAAAATAATGTCAAATGAAATGTCAACACTTATGAAGCAATTTATAATATTTTTTATTAAAAAGAAAATCTTAATTATATGTTGTAACAGTTTGATATGCTATTTTAATTATATATATATATATATATATATATATATATATATATATATATATATATTTCAAATTTAAAAGCTGTCTAAAAATATTTAAAAAGTCATATTTTAAAAAATTGTATTAAAATGCTTTTAATTATATTTTATTTAATATTATCTCTTATTTAATTAAAGATTTATTGTAATATAATATATGTGGGACATATGCACGTTCTTCAACAAAGGTGATTAATGTCTTGCACTTCACCCACTCATATTGGAAGTCAACTTTAATAAAATATGATTTATTATTATATTAATATATTATTCAAAAAGGTTATTTTTTATTTTTGGGAATTCAAATCACGTTGTGAGGGTTTTTATTAAATATTTTGGTATCTTCTTAGTTTTGTTTTCATATGCTATTTGCTTTCAAAAGCAATAAAATAAAAATAAAACACAAATATATTAAACATACCAATGTATATGAATTATTTTGATTTTGATGTTTGACATTAAGGATTTATTATAAATTAAAATTAATATTAAAAAAATATTTATATTGACTTCACACTTAAATATAATTAAATATTAAATATTTAAATATAGCTATATATATTATTTTAGAAATGATGTAAGCAATTGTCTTCATAGACTTTTTTTAATTACCATGACTAAGTCATATACAAACGTACCAACTTCCTTTCAATCTCTTTTGAATTAGTCTAAGTGAGATTTACTTTATATTTTCTATTTTGAAAGTAGTTTTTGTTCTACTTTTTATTATCAAATGTGGGTGATTAAAATACTATATGGTTTAAGTATTCCTTTTGTAAGTCCTTAAGTATTTTTTTTTCCTCGCCCATATGGGTAGTAGAGTTGGCTTGGGCAGTGGGTTTGCTCCCCATTGGTCTCAAGTTTGACTTTCCTCCCGGGTTTAAGAGGTGGGACTTCTTGCGGGTAGGGGATCTCACCTCGCAAGGGACTAGTCTCGCCCTAGCTCACCTTAGGTACCCAAGATAAGGGTTGTTGGGCCATTGGGTTGGGTCATGGGGATCGCCCTAGCTCGACTCAGGTACCCAAGATAAGGGTTGCTGGGCCGCTGGGCTGGGTCGTGGGGATCACCCTAGCTTACCTTAGGTACCCAAGATAAGGGTTGTTGGGCCGCTGGGCTAGGTCATGGGGACACCCTTGTTGTATATAAAAAAAAAGTATTGTATTTTTTTTCTTTATAACTATCTAGATTAATGCTAACATTTATGTTAAAAATGTAAGGTTATGTAATTTAGATAAAATAAAATATTAGATTAATTCTTATATAAGTATTTTTTTAAAAATAAATTTAGTTAAAGATTTTTTTGGTCTAAGTTTTGCATTTTAAATTATTATATTTTATTTTACAATAATTTTTTGTTATTTTAAATGTTTTAGAAATGTTATTTGTCATTTATACTATTTAAAAATATTAATTTTGGATTTATATTTTTTAAAATTTTAAAATGGTAAAAAATATGATGAATATTTGTATGGTTTATTTTGATCTTAATGATTGATAATTTGGAGTAGGGTGTCTCTTGGATTATGTATAGAGTAAGTGGATGTTCATATAGTATTCATCTCACCTTTAGAAATACTGTACCATAAATAAGTGTGGAGAGGGTTGTTTGGTCAACTCCTTTTTCTTTACAAGGTGTGCAAATGAATATAATACCTTGAGCTGGAAGATTCATATGCAAGGAATGACATGCATTTGTCTTTGAAAAAAGGTACATGAAGATGAATTTCATGTGTCCTAATCCAATAGGATGGAGATTTATGGGATGATACTCTCATATAAGCCTTATATTTTAGCTTTAAGAGGGTAATTCACCATTTTTTTGAAAAAATTTGGACATGTTTGGAGAGAGCATGGAGTTTTGAGTCTTATGATTTGTTTTGTATTTTTATTATTTTTGTATGTTTGTGCATGTGAGATAAGGAAGATTCATTGCTCGTGCGCATCTCTTCATTCTCAAGAGAATCCCACGGAGCAAACTGCCCTTATCCACCTCAAACATTGTTGAATGAAAAAATTCCAAAGAAGGTTGTATCAGAAATAATTATTCAAGAAGACTGCTTAAGGGTATGAGGGAGCAAGATTTCAAGATCTCTACCTTAGAAGGGATAGCTCTCGGCTAGGGCACAACAATGCAGTATTAGAACGCTAGTGCGATGCATTGGGGTCCAAAGGATGGACTGGCATCCAAGGAAAACAAAGAACCAAAACCTTGGACAAAAAAGTTAAAATCCTACTGTTGTTCACATATCTGAGGTCTATTCGACAAAATAGATAAATATAAAGTAGGAAATGAAATAAAGTACAAAGGAGGGCCAAGAGTGAACTTACAAATGACTACACACTTGAAACCTTTCTCCAAGCTTCACTCCAACAACCTACATAGAATATGAATGAGGAAAAATGTTGGGGTTGTTTTGGAGCTTGCCGTAGTCAAACCCCCATTTTGGTGTTCTCACCTCTACGAAAAAAGATAGATAGAGAGAGTAAAAGTAAAAAATAAAGAGTGGTGAAAAATATCCCCACTTAAGGAGGAGAACCTACACCACCAAATAGCAAGTAAGAAAAGTAATCTATTCACAAATAGATAAGAAAAAGAGAGTGTTACCAACAGTCCTCAACCCCCTCTTGAATGCACATATGCACCGTTGAATTCTTGGAAGAGAGCTTTGGTTGTTGGAGGGACCTCAGTTAGGTAGAGATTTGCTCGTAGAAGTGATATTGCAAGAAGGAAGAGCAAAGAATAGATTGAGACTGAAGAAGTGAAGTGTTCTAAAATGAGAGAGAACCTCCAAAATGAGAGCAAGAAAGGGAGTTTTGTTGCTGCAACGGTGGGAGGAGTTGCTACATTAAAAAAATTGACTACAGGAACATGTGTCATGAGTCAAGATTTCGAGATTCCTCATTTCAAACTAAGAAAACTGCTAGGACACTAGCGCACCGCGCAAATGTCCATGTGTTGCGTAGGTGTCCAACACATCAGTTTTTGAGAACGAGGTGGTACACTGTTGCCAAATCATCATTGGACCTCGTGGAGTTAGAATCACAAAATTATGAACCATGAGACTCTTATCATAAATGCACTTAGGTGTAATAAATGTAAGGAAAAGTGCTTAAATGTGAAATTGCCCCTAAGGTAGAATTTTGTGACATTACACTTTTCCCCCACTTTAGTGGGCTCAATTTTGGGGAAAATTAGGCACAATAAAGTAGAAAAGAGAACAAACACTAAAAACTTGAAAATTTTATAGATTTGCATGCCAAAAGGATACTGTAGAGGATGTAGAGGTTGAGTAGGGAGGTATGAAAGATGCTCCCAATAATTGAACTTAGTGAAATATACATTTTTTGTGAACACGTGCGTAAAGTTTGATTCTACAAAACTCAAATTTTAAGTTAGTCCAAAAAATTCAGAGGAAGCTACCGAGGCAAGAAGAATGATCAAGATAAAATGTGATGGTTTAGAAGGAAAATATGGTAAAGAGGTGACTATATGCCCCCTCCTAAGTTTTCCCCCAGCCTAGTGGGGTAAAATCAGGAGAAATGGAGGGATCACGATCATCAAAAAAATGGGCCCCGAGGGACCTATATATACCCAGGTGGGCCCCTCAGAAGGGTCATTTTCACTATTCATCGCATGAGTTTTGTTGACTTTTGTGAGAGAAAGTCAGTAAAATTCCACACAAACATGAGCATGAGGAGCCCATACTAGACCAGTAGTTGTGGATGCACTAAGGAAATCCAAGCTACAAATAGCCTCCCTTCAAGTAGAGATTAGAGGGCTTCGCACAATGGTATCCATCTCCATATCTCACAAGTCCTGCTCTGTTTCCACTATCCAACCACAATGCCAACAACCTCTAGATCTAGAGGGCTCAGGGAGCCACATGCTCAGGGTGTAGAGAGCCCATTTTCTATATCATTTTTGTAGTGATGATGCATGTAGTTTTTTATTACAGTGGCACGATACATGTACATGTCGATTAATATATATATTTATACATGAGATACTGATTATGATATCATGGTGTTCTTTATTTTATGTGTATGCTTGCTTACTTTGATGTATGATTATGCAATGTATGTTGTATGTATGGATGTATGTTAAATTAGATGCTATCATGAT
Organism: Sequoia sempervirens; assembly: GCA_007258455.2. NCBI lineage: Eukaryota > Viridiplantae > Streptophyta > Pinopsida > Cupressales > Cupressaceae > Sequoia > Sequoia sempervirens. Next base: position 143,749,255 of record VDFB02193867.1, on the reverse strand, counting down.
TTAATAAACACACATGGATGTATGTTAATTAAATATAATGGTGATCTAATTGCCTAACCAAAATATGTAATGTAATGCATGGATACATAACATGGTAAAACACATGCATGTATGTATCTCTCTCTCACACACATGGTTACATCATAACAATTTTTTTTTTAATAATATGTTAATGAAGGAATGTCAACATGCATGATACTACAACCTTGGAGGGTGAACATTACAAATGTGACACATAGAAACTACACGTAGTATCGACAAAGGTGCATTGCATTAATAGGTTCTTTTAAAGGTGTCCCATCCATAGATGACAATCCATAGGCGGGTATGTGTAGGATCATGGTATGCCAAAAAGTGGCAATGGAGAAAAAATTACGTGTTTCATTGACTCAAAAACGTGAAAATGCCGAGTTGACTTTATTTGGCTTGGGTGTTAGTACACACTACTGAAGCAAAGCCCAAACCTAGATTTCCAAATCGGATATCCGATTTGTGACACACATATGTATTTTGATTTCAACTTGATTAAAACTCATTTGACATTTGTTTAACCGCGGGCGTATAGTGAAAACTTCATTCCGCAAATCAGATATCTGATTTCACTCAAATCCATCTTCAAAAGGTTAGATTCTTGGTTTTTCTTTGCTCTAATCAAAATTTCAATTAGATTTGTGTAATTTTAGTTAATTTTTTATAGATTTTTTTCAAAATAGGGTTTTTGATAGATTTTTTATGAAAAAATTGAGTTTAGTATGGATTTTGATGAAAATTGAATGTTTGTAATGGATTTTGATTTAAAAATAGTGTTTTTTATGTATTTGGATTAAAAATTAGAGAATTTTATAGATTTTTGTTAAAAACTAGGGTTTTTGTTGGATTTTTTTAAAAAACTAGGGTATTTTTATAATATTTTCATTTATATTGTCTAATTTTAACTAGATTAATTTATTTTTAACTTTAATTAGGCATTATGGCTGCTAACAATGAAAATGCACAAATTCCAAATGCTCCACCACCTCCACAATCATCAATTGAAGAATTAATTTGTGAAAAATTGCAACAATTAAGGGACATTTTTGAAGTTTATATGAGAGTCCCTTGATTATCTGAGATGTCAAACACAATGAAAGAAATAATTAAAAACATAGAAACCCTCTCCTTGCAACATAATGCCTTCCATTCGTGGCGAGAAGACATGATAGAATATTATGCATATGGATTGTCCTATGATGATGTGAAAGATCTCAGAATAACCAAAGCCCAAATAGCCTCTTTATTTATTAACCCCCACACTGGTTTGCCGGTTAATGTTAATAAACCAAAACTTCCTATAAAATGATGCACTCATAGAGACATTGTAGAAAACTTTTGGGATTGTTGGTGTATGGTTTTTTTGAAACCACCGAACAACAATTGTGATATACCATTTTACTTTATAAAAAAATTATATGTTGAGTTTGTGTTAGGGCATCATGTCAATTACTTTAACATTAAACCCTTCCAGGGCATTGGTGGAGGTATGCACTAGGATAGACCAGGGGAAATTAGAGTAATACCCTGTCCACATGTTCCCCTCCCTTACCTTTCTCTGCCACCTTTAGTATACCATCTAGATATTATGTAGGATGAGGCCACACAGACTATCCACGCTATTCACTCTTTGAGTGGTCTCTTGGTTTCACATGCTTCTGTAGTAGCTCAGCCACATTCTGGTGATGTTGGTGATGGCTCAAGTGCTACTACGTCATCCTCATCAAGTCCACATATTTGTGTACCACATACTTGCTCCATGTGCCGCTAGATATGCTTGGGTCCTCTTGTACAGCCTTCCGAGCATCCCTTGGACACATTCGATTATGACTTACATGATGTGGACATTATAGATTAGACACAGGGGAGTGGAGCACACCATACAGAGTCCTCTCCTGCTAGAGAGGGGAACATTGGAATAGTGGCACATGTAAAATTTAAGTTGTGAATTCATAACTTGCATTTGTTTTTAAATGAATATTAATAAGATATAGTATAATGTACTAATATTTATTTACATGGTCTATTTAATAGTTGATGTCCGAGGAGGAGCTGACACAAGTGACAGATAGCACCCTGAGGGCCATTTCATTTGGCCTCGACACGCACACAATATATATTTTTGCACTCATTCATTTACATTTATTTATTATATACTTTCCTGTCATTTGAATTGTCATTAATGAAATTATATAATAACTTATATGTTTATCTTATTTTCCTCTTGTAGGAGATACCTAGTGCGAGCGAGGTGCAGCCTTGTCCAGATTATGGAAGTGCAATTTTGGATAAGGGGGAGGTAATTGAACTCAAATTTGATTGAATTAAGAATTTTAAGATCTTATATTGATTATACATACATTGACAGAGATTGGTAGTTTCATTACATGTCATTTTTATGTGTAGGGAATTATGAGCTATATGTCCTTGTTGATAAGTGCCACAACACCTAAAGCAGTACGTATTGGAACACTTGAAGGAGTAGGTGTTGAAGCACCTCAAGGAGGAGGTGTCGAAACACCTAAAGGAGATAAAGAAAAAGATCAACCTAAAGAAGTATGTGTTCATTTTATTTTGTGTTTGGTATTTATATGTTCCTATTACTGACAATTGTATGCTAACTTGGATCACTTTTATGTTTTTGTTCACCTATATAGATTGAAATTACAAAAGATGGTTTGGTCAGTTCTTTGAGAGGGCATATTCTAGGACTCCTGACCCTTTGAAGAGACGGATATTTCAGGTAATCAAGATTACAATTTTAGAGTTCAATTATAATTTAATGTATATTGATTTTGATGTTAATTATTCGATTTTAAATTATATAGTATAACTAATCTCAATTGTGGTTTGACTTTTTCTTGTGCAGCTACCTTCAGAGGCAACGAGTGCTTCAAAGAGGCTCCATTTTGATGATCCACCAGTAGTTTAGGATGAGATAGACATTTAGGCATGTAAATATTGAATAGATACCGAGATGGCATATGCCACATATTGTAAAATTTTGTTTGAGTTGGCATTGATGCCATTTTTGTATATGGACATACACTTGATTATTGGATAATTTGATATATAGAAGTTGACAATCGAAATTTAATTGCCTCCTCATGTGCATAATTAAACTCTTTGAAAATTTAATCAAGTGAGCAATGGTTAAATATCTTGATGTACAATAGCATAAAAAGAATGGTTATATTATGTAGTTTATTCATATTGCTGATTACATTGCATTGCACATCTTTCAAACTCAAAGCATTACTTCACATTGCATAAGTAACAACTAGATGTTGATAGATGAAAAAATTTCAATTACGATATAGTTTTTGCAAAGTCAACCTAAGCAGTTATGCAATTACTTCACATTACATAACTAATAATTAAAAAATTATTCATATTATTGATTACATTGCATTGCACATCTTTCAAACTCAAAGCATTACTTCACATTGCATAAGTAATAACTAGATGCTGATAGATGAAAAGATTTCAATTACAGGCTTGCTACCCCCTCATTCTTGACGTGTGGTAAGCTCAATGGGCGTTGTGATTTGCTAGTAATCACAAGGGGAATTATGCTAGATTTTTTCAATTCACAATGAAGGTCTGGACAATGAAGCTCTTTTATTTAGGTTGCAGATCAAACAAACTGAAAAAGGAGACAAGGGGTCAGAAGTTATAATCTACTTCCTAAGAATTCAAGAGACGGTATTGACTTGGTGAAACGAAACCAAACTTTGTTTTGCCACGCAGGAATCGTGCCAACTATGCAAAGCCATTGCAATCTTCAAGGAAATATGCTTATGGTTTTCATATCATGAATAACTACCTTCCAATCGAACAATATTTATCCAGACAGAAGTTAAGAATCCACAGAGTAAGCTCAGGCTAACTTTACGCATTGAATGAAAATCATCTGTTCAAAGAAAGTATGAACAAAAGTTCCACCATAAATCAATGCTTATCAAATCTTGCATTCATCTAACAAAATTTCAAAGAAAATTGTATTCCAAGTGTAATCTAATTCTAATCTATCTCCAATCTATGGTGGAAGAAGTTATGCAACCATGCACACTATTTGACAATAAAAGTGGTTCAAATCAAATCATGCATAAGAGCTTTTATTATCAGAAATAGTATATCACAACAATTCTATACACTGTCTCCACCCTTTACAAATGAGGGGCGAGCTCAATTTCACTTTAAGGCTGGCAGACTTCCTCTTTTCTCTTGCCATTTCAGACTTAACATGCTAAGTAGACTTCACTCATTCACTTTCCATGTTCATATTCTTCTAAGTGCAGACACTCATTATCCTCTTGAAGCGGATTTGGAAAGATTCCATCTTTTATGCCATGTCACTCTTTGGTAAGCACTTACCTTGTCAAGTTTCATGGCCAAGACATGTGGTAGACTTCAATCATGTTTGACACATCCCTTTCTTAACATGGGCGGGCTTTGCTAAGTGTTTGTGCCAAGAAACAAGAGCAGACTTTCCTTTATGTATTGCTAGTGGACTTTGCTTTATACCAAGCCATTGATTATTTCCTTGGAATGACTGGAAGAGATCGAGGAAGCTGCTAACATCAACAGAATTGTGGTAGCTTGATATACAGAGTCTATTGATGCCAGGGTTCAATTTGTATGATATTGAGAGTGGTAGCTTAATATAGGTCCACAATACCTTTCTTTAATATCATAGAATAGGGCTCATAGACTGACCTCTAGTCAAAATGTCTCTCAAATGCACAAAAAAGAATGAAATTACTTCAAACCAAGTTTGTGAAGAAGTTAACTCTATTGCCCACTAGTTTCCCTTAAGAGTCCAAAGTGCTAAAAGGAAGCAATATTTGAAGGGCTATTTCTCAGAGACCATGGGGCATATAGACTCTCCATCAGAGGCTAAGGGATCGTGTTGGGACCATCTACAAAAACCTCTCTCAGTTTTTGCTATCTCGGAGGTGTTTTCCAGTGGTGATGACTTTTTAGTGGAGGGAAAAGTTGCCAAATGTAAGTAGTGTAAAGTTGCAAAGTGGTGCAACTTTCATTCCACAACTCGTACGACCAAACAGACTGTTCCAAAATGTCCATATGGGTACGTTTATGCTATGGATGGTCCTCTTTTGCACCCAAATACTCCGAATCACTTCGAGCTACATTGGACCTGTGATTTCCCTTAAGAGTCCAAAGTGCTAAAAGGCAACAATATTTGAAGGGCTATTTCTCAGAGACCATGGGGCATAAAGACTCTCCGTTGGAGGCTACGGGATTGTGTTGGTACCATCTACAAAAACCTCTCTCAGTTTTTGCTATCTCGAAGGTGTTTTCCTGTGGTGATGACTTTTCAGTGGAGGGAAAAGTTGTCAGATGCAAGCAGTGTAAAGTTGCAAAGTGGCACAAATTTCATTCCGCAACTCGTACGACCAAACGTACTGTTCCAACACATCCATATGGGTACGTTTATGCTAGGGATGGGCCTCTTTTGCACCCAAATACTCTGAATCACTCCGAGCTACATTGGACTGGCGATTTCCCTTAAGAGTCCAAAGTACTAAAAGACAACAATAATTGAAGGGCTATTTCTCGAAGATCATGGGGCATACGGACTCTCCGTCAGAGGCTACAGGATCGTGTTGGTACCATCTACAAAAACCTCTGTCGGTTTTTGCTATCTCGGAGGCGTTTTCCTGTGGTGATGAATTTTCAGTGGAGGGAAAAGTTGCCAGATGCAAGCAGTGTAAAGTTGCAAAGTGGCACAACTTTCATTCCGCAACTCGTACGACCAAACATACTGTTCTAACACGTCTGTATGGGTATGCTTACACTAGGGATGGTCCTCTTTTGCACCCAAATACTCTGAATCACTCTGAGCTACATTGGACCGATGATTTCCCTTAAGAGTCCAAAGTGCTAAAAGGAAGCAATATTTGAAGGGCTATTTCTCGGAGATCGTGGGGCATATGGACTCTTTGTCAGAGGCTCCAGGATCGTGTTGGGACCATCTACAAAAACCTCTCTCGGTTTTTTCTATCTCGAAGGCATTTTCCTGTGGTGATGAATTTTCAGTGGATGGAAAAGTTGCCAGATGCAAGCAGTGTAAAGTTGCAAAGTGGCGCAACTTTCATTCCGCAACTCATACGACTAAACGGACTGTTCCAACACGTTCGTATGGGTACGTTTACACTAGGGATGATCCTCTTTTGCACCCAAATACTCTAAATCACTCCGAGCTTCATTGGACCGACGATTTCCCTTACGAGTCAAAAGTGCTAAAAGGTAGCAAGATTGTGTTGTAATTGTAATTGTAAGTGCTAAAAGGTTGGATCAATCTTGTGCAGGTTATAACGTCATCTTTAATTATAATTGCGTTGTTTAAAGCCACCTGGCTCATGCATCAAAAAACTCTTACTCAATCAACTTGAACATTATGCACACCCAAATACCTTGTTTCCACTTTGCTAGATCAAAGACTTAATTAAATTAGAAATGACCTTCACATAAATTTTTTTAATTTTTTTGGGAAAAAGTGGCAAGCCATTTTAATTTATTATATATAAATAGGAGATATTACAAAACCTGGTTCAAATAAGCATACCAGTAGGAAAGAACCAGAAAGAAAACCTCGAGTTGTAGCTCGATTAATTACAATAAGTTACTATAGAATTGTCTCAATACAAAGTTATGGCCTTCTTACATTGTTTCACATTTCAAAATTGAAATTTTACAAAATTTTCCTATTGGAGGCATTCAGGGCATAGTCTTCCAAAAGAGTAGTATGTTGACATTTTGGATTGACAAGCACCTGTACAAACCATCAAGCTAGTAGTTAAACTACATACAATAGAAAAGATGCTTAGAATAACCAATCTATATTATTGTAATCTTTCACATACCTCTCTGAAAGGATCAAAGCTAGCTATTGTGCCGGCGGATATGATCAATAAATTACTTAAAATATCGTAAAATTTGTCAAATGAAAAATCTATATTGTCACAATAGAAAAGATGCTTAGACTAACAAATCTATATTAATCTAAATAACTTGAATGATGATGAATTGGTGATGCAAACTATAAAAATGCTTAGAATAACCAATCTATATTTTTGTAATATGTCGCAACCTCTCCAAAAGGATCAGAGCTGGCTATTGTTGCAACAGGTCCATGATCAATTGTGCCAAAAATATCGTAAAATTTGTCAAATGAAAAATCTATATTGTCACAATAGAAAAGATGCTTAGACTAACAAATCTATATTAATCTAAATAACTTGAATGATGATGAATTGGTAATGCAAACTATAAAATGCTTAGAACCAAGCAATCTATTCTTTGTAATATTTATACCTCTAGAAAAGGATCAAAGTTGGCTAATATTGTAGCTTAGCGGGTCCCTTTGATCAATCATGCCAAAAAATATCACAAAATTTGTCAAATTAGAAATCTATATTGTCACAATAGAAAAAGATGGTTAGACTAACAAATCTATATTAAATTATAATGAACTTAACCATAATGAACCTAAGCATTGTACCTTCATTCTTGAAAATTCTATTCAAGTGTGCCCTGAGGTCATCTCTTTTGCTTAGAGTATCAATATTGCTTCATGATCAGCATTACTAAGTGTCCATAGTTGTTTGACTTTAGTGCGGCATGATGCTTGAACAAATTAACATTTGTTGCTATAACAAGGTGCAAAATACGAGAGATAATGGTTTGTGTTTCTCATAATCCTTCCAAATGCAGGTATGCCATTCTTTCTAACCATATATGTTCGCAACCAAGTTCCTGCAACCACAACTAAACCTGTAGGATACATGAACCCATCATCATCTTCCATCAGTTGTGTTAGCTTATGCTTTACCTGCACACATCGAGTCAACCAATAGTCTGATCTCTCTTCATTCCCCTATGGTGCAACAACTGCAAAAACATGTCCTGGCTATAGTAGATCTGAAAGTCAGTCATAATCAATTAAACTTTCCATTATGTCATTTCTCATGGATATTGTTTGAGATAATGGAGTTAGATACTGTGGAACCCATGTATCCACCCACTCACTTGACTCGCATTGATCCCACTTGTACTGAATACAACTCTAACAAAAACAAGCCAAATCTCATGTCCAAATGGTCCATGTGCTTGCATCTGAGCTTCAAAATGAATGCATCTTTGAAGAATCTTTGATTGTATGACAATCCAATCTGCCTCCCACTATACCCTCCTTAACCAACCAAAAGAATCTACGCACTGTTGAATCAAGTGTCCCTCCCTGTGACAATGTTCAACTACACCAATCAACAATAGAATGTGCATCACTAAATTTTTCTCCTAAAATCTTCAATTGCTCCTTAACTAGAGCTTTTTTTTACACATGCACCTACTCCATCGTGCTCCCCTTTCCCATGCTCAGCTTCAAAAAAACTCCAAATATGAGGTACAACCCTCTCTACATGCATTCTACTCAACCAATAAAGCATACGAGCATTCTTGAATTGACCTTTGCAGTTATTTGACCAAATGAGATGTCGGCCCATTGCTATATCATGCTCCTGCAAGAACTCAAAAAAATTCTCAAAACAATGTTGGACATATTCGGATGAGTGAGATCTATCATCACTCATATAAAAATGATACTCTTATTATCTTTCGATCCTCCTCTGTACTATCAAGTGCATGTCTAAATTTTATGTGGAAAAATATAGCAATTTGAATGGAATTGTAATACTGAGATTGCACCTCATTTTGTAGTTGCAATGTGTAGTTTTCTGCAAAATCAACCACTGATATAATAGTGCCAATCAGAAAAGAGTCCTTACACATTCTAAATTGTTGATCCAACCACTGAGACCTATGACTATGCCTTGCATACTTGTAGAAGAGATTGTCCTTAAAATCTGAAATAAAATCAGCAACACTACATTCTTTTGAAACCAACTCACATCTAGAACCTTCACCTCCACTCTGCAAAGTATATTTGAGTATCTCATATCTCTTTTTCTCAACAAGCTTCTTTCCAAATTCATGTTCGAAACCCTCATGAAAACATTGAACAAACTTTGACAAGCCACCACATTGTGAGCACTTCGCATTTAAACAATCATTTTCTATAGAAAAACAACCATCATCTCTCTATAACATAAAAATATCTAACAAGTCCTTGATGATTTCAGAAAGATGCATTGCACCACACTCCTGCAACATTTCATTGGTAATGCAAAGTAGAACGGATATAGCATAATAGTTCATGGTACATTGAAAACTCCACATGGTATTTGCAACAACAAGTATTATGAATTTTGAGAGGCATACAATAAAATGGCTTCAAACCTTCAAAATTCCTTTGCGAGATTTCCATATTTGGATGTGTTTCAATAAATTTTTTGAACAACATTGTTTGGCTTGATTCCAAGAAATGTTTAGGATGTGGTGTACGGTCTTGATTTCCAATTATTAACTTTAAAACATCCTTTGCATTGGGTGATACTCTAGAGTTATTATGCCAAAATTGTTGAATTACTTGTTTTACATTATCAGTTAGCTTCTTATCAACACGTGGAAGCCTCCCGAAAAAATCCCATGTATCATTTTGAAGAGGATCATCTATTCTTTCTCTTCTTGCAAGTGCTTTATCCAAAGTTTTATGATTTATGTCAAAATCAATACAAGTTTGTCTCATAAAGCGAGCCTTTTTCAATTGATGGCTTACTAGGGCGGTTGTAATGACTCTCCGAGTAGCCTCTCTTATCTTTTTTCTTGTTAGTTTTTCCAATAGACTTTAGAGCATTAAAAATATTTTTGACAATAATAGTATTTTTTTTGGTCTTCTTGTGCACACAAATCTTCAATTTGGCAAGCAAAGGTCTCATCTTTTGCATCTTTATCAATTGTACAAAAATTTGGCATTGCTCAGTCAATGTCTTATCACTAAAATATTGTATGAAAAGTCTTCTAGCCCACAACCGAATGGATCATGTTGACCTCTTGCCTTCAAAATTATTTATAATGTTCTCATCAATTTCAATTAACCATTTAGGGGTTTTAGAAGGTCTTGAGTTTGGAATATGTCTTTCTTCCACACAGGGTTCTTCATTTCTCATGTAATTTGGTGAAACATAATTTACACTTAGTTCAATATTATGTTCAACATCTTCAATTCCAACATTTTTAGCTTGAATATTTTGAGTATCAATTTTAACATTTTCATTCCCAATTTCAATATCATGTTCAACATTTTCACCTTCTACATATTCAATTTCCTCTTCACTAGAAAGACAAAAGGACTCAGATTCACCAATATTTAACATACCTTGTCTTCTCTTCCTATGACCTTCTTTATCTTTTTGTCTATATGCTTCAATTTGTTCTTTTGTAAGGTTTCTCTTACGTTTATGCTTCTGACGACTGCTGGTCCCCATTATACCTCATAAAAGATGCTGAAAAATCATAGTTTATGACAAATTTGAGTGGAAGATGGTCCAAAAAGTTGATCTTTGTCCCTTCCTCTCTGAAACCACGTGTTTGTTGCCTGCAAAGCCTGCAAAAAGAATGTAGGGTCCATTGGAATGCAAAAAAGGGGCCATATGGGGTTTTCCTATGGCCCACAAATTGAATATCCGAACAAATCCGATATCTAATATGTAGAACTCTGAAAATAAAGCAATTTTTTAATGCTCCCCAATGGTACAATTTTAGTGTTTCAAATCGGATATCCAATTTGTGCATGCATAACTTTACAATAATTAGGTGGAGGTTGGGCAAGAGAGAGAGAGAGAGTGAGTGAGAGGGAGAGAGA
>VDFB02193867.1:143695814-143738366 GCA_007258455.2 Sequoia sempervirens | reverse complement strand
TTATATATTAAATTATAAATAATATTGTATATTCTAAACTAGATATATTAACATAAACTATAAACTATAAACTATTTAAAAATCATATATAAACCAAATCGTATATTCTAAACTAAATATATTAAAATAAGCTATAAACTACAAACGAGATATATTGCATATGTTAAATCATATGTTATAAAGTCTTGAATTTTTTTAAAATGCTATGTAAACAAATAGGATATCGAATATAGATCGGATATTCGATTCAAATTGGATATCCGATTCAAATCAGATATCCGATTTAAATCTGATATCCGATATGTCTGACATAAAATTCATTACCTAGGGAATAGGCTCGGGTTTGCTTTGGTATTTGGTTAGGAGATGCCAATCCTAAAAAGTCAACACAAAAAGCGTGTTTAACAGCTTACCTTGTTTTTCTTCGAGTCCACCCATGTGGGTCGATTTCCACTTTATTTTAGCCAAAATTGATAAAATGAAAAGGGTTTGTAGAGGAGATTCTCAGATTTTGCCAATATAAATTATGCTTTATTTTGAATTTAATAGATTATTATTATTTATTTATTAGAATTATGACCAAAAGTCCCTCGGATTGATAGGTCGATTGTAAAACATCTATAACTTTCAAATCCAGATCATATTTTTGAATCAAACATGTTACATTCGGTGCTTCTCGCATACTATAGGATTAAAAAAAAATTGAATTTCATGGCTTTGACCAAGTTAAGGTGGTTAGACATACTAGTTTTATATTTTAAAAGTTGTAATAAAAAATTCATAATTAAATATTTACTTGGAAAAAATTACAAAAAATATGTGTCACCTCTAGACATGAGTCCTCTACTTATATCTAAATATCATAAAAAAATATTATCATTTTATTATGGTTAGGTGGTCGGACAAACACCTACTTCTTATTTTTTTCCTGAAATTTAAGTAATACTGCATTTAAATTTCAAATTTTCACCAAATAGATTTTGTTTTAAAAAAAATAAACCTAGTAGTTTAGAAACTACATTCAATTTCCCACAGATTCTATTCTTACATGTTTTTGAAATAATATAGATAAATTATTCAAATTTTTACATCAAGTTACCTAACTCTGATTTTTCTGAATTTTCATTGCCACTTAAGGGCCTATTTGACCCATCACGATCCTGCACATACCCAGGCACCAAAACTATACATGGAGATGACAATGTAAGGGCCTAATCAATTAGGATTGAACTTTCCCTTGTGATCAAGTGGCACATTTACATTTCTTTGATTCTCATAGAGAACCAAGTCACCTACCTTGAAAGTCCAAGGAAGAACACCTTGATCATACTACCTAGATAACGATCATTGATAAGCTTTAAGGTGGTTGAGGGCTTGTAATTGATGCTCATCGAGCATCTCAAGCTAATGTAAATGATTAGATCGGTAAGTCTCATCATCAATTAACCATTTAAGGGAAACTCACAACAATGGAATTTCCAACTCTAAAGGCAAGATAGCTTCGACACCATACATGAGGCAAGATAGCTTCGGCACCATACATGAGGTTGTAAGGTGTTGTTCTTGTCACCATAAGAACACTCGTGCAATAGGTGCTTGGTGTGGAGCTTGGCTAGTTTCCATGTGGGAGATTTTTGATATGTGGCAACTGATCATGAAAATAATGTACACTTGTAATGTATCCTTGCTGGGGTTCAGGGTTGGGTTGGGCCCTAAGCGGGCATTTGGGGGCAGCATCCCTTGATAGTGGGGGTTCGAGGGCAGTAGCCTTCGACAGCGGGGGTTTGGGGGTGACAACGCCCGATAGCAGGGGTTCGGGGGTGCAACCCCAAATTTTATTTTAATTTTTTTTTGGTTAAAACATCAAGGTTTTTCCCCATTAACACACCAAGGTTTTCCCACTAACACGTCAAGTGATAAAACAACTTTGTAAAACCCTAATTCTAGAAGCTTCCAAAAAACTTGTTATAAGCGGTTGGGATGCATGTTGTGGTATGGAATTCGCGAGATTGTAATCTTCTTTGCATTGGATAATAAAATCATTGGGTGGTTGAGTTTCTATGGATGTAGCCCATATTTGGTGAACCACGTTAAATTTCTATGTTGATATATTTTATGTTATTCTTCATTGTTATTTCTAGGTTATTTAATCTACATATAATTGTTAATGTTTATTGCTCCAATTTTCCTGAACCCTAACAATAGGCCTACAAAGCACACATCAATTGAATATGCCAATCCTTACCATGTTTTTTTTTCTTTTTTGGAGAATGAGCTCACGAGTTTTATTAGACACTTTCGGCCATTAGATTAAGGATAATACACTATAGAGAATCTATGTTGAATATGGAACTTCTCCAAGAATTGCTTTACTTCCTTGTTCTTAAATGGTGTTCCATTATCAGAAACAAAGGTGGAAGGAAATCTGAAGTGAGCAATGATGTTATTTAGAAGAAAGCTACAGATAGCTTCAGTGGTCATAGATTGAAGCAAGACAACTTTAACCCATTTCGTGAAGTAGTCGATAGTGGTAATTATAAAGACATGTCCTTTAGACGAAGGAGGTGATATCTTCCTAATAATATCCAACCCCCATTTCGTGAATAGCCAAGGAGAGGTTTGATTTTTTAATTCTTGAGAAGGAGCATGAATAAGATGAATATGTTGTTGACACTGCAGAAACTTCTTGACAAAGTCAAAGGAATCTTGTTCCATCATTTTCCAAAAGTATCCCATGTGAATAAATTTTTGCACCAGGGATTTACTGCCAAAATTTCTACCCCTAGAATCTGAATGGGCTTCCTTAAGAGCAAGGGGTATTTTTGCTTTAGTGAGACATAAAAGAAGTAAACCATCACAAGATTTTTGATAAAGAACATTTGATAAGACAACATAACATACTATAATCTTTCATATATGAGTGCAATAATTCTTCATTGCATCATCGAGAAAATTCCCAGTCTTTAGATAGTTTTAGATGTTAGAATACCATTCTCCTGAGTCTACGTGGGAACACACAAGAGAATTAACTTCTAGTTGATTAGAAACAGTAGGAGACCAAAGAATATGAACCAAAAAGTGGTATTCTTTCATATCCTTTATTTGAAGGTACTAGGGAGGCAGTGCTAGCCATGACATCCACATGTTAGTTTTCTCTCCTAGGAACATTGTCTATTGTGAAAGAGGAGAAACAATCTAATAAAGCCAAAGCGATGTCTCAATACTAAGAAAAATTACTTTGCTTACCTTGATAGGTTCCCGTAATATGATTCACAATAAGCTCAGAATCACCATGTATACATATATGTTTTATGTTTAATGCAACCGTGCCATGCAAGCTAGCTATAAGGGCTTTTTACTTAGTGATGTTTCTGGTGCAAGTGAATTCTAATAGGAAGGAGAGAGGGACCAACTTAACCTTCAAGCGAGATTAGAACTACACCTACTCCAGAGCTAGTCTAACATCTTGATCCATGAAAATATATCTCTCATATGAGATCATGACTAATTGTGAAAATATCCTCATTAGGGAATAAGTCAAGACTAGGGAAGGAATGAGGTGAAGGAGCATCTGCTAGTTGATCAACAATCTCTTGAACTTTTATTGACTTCTAAGTTATGAACTTTATGTCGAAATCAGAAGCAACACTACCTACTTTTCTAGCCTCCCAACAAGGTTGGCACTGGAAAACAAATGCTTCAGAAGATGACTTTTCACAATAACATTTTTTTTAGCATGAAGAAGATCATTTCTTAACTTCTGCATTGCAAAGATGAGAACAAGGAATTATTTCTCCATGGATGAATAACAAGTTTCATAATCAACAAGGACATGACTAATGTAGTAGACCGCTCTTTCTCTTTTCGCATAATCATAATGAGTGAGTAAAGCTATCAAAGTGCATATGGTGATGTAGCAAGGTAAAGCAAAAAGGGTCTATCTTGCATAGTTGACATCAATAAGAGAGGATTGGCTAGATAATTTTTTATTGAGTCAAAAGCTTTTTGGCACTCCTCATCCCATATAGAAAAAAACATCATTTTTTTAATAAAAAAGTGAAGGGAAGGGTACGGTTAGCCAATTAAGATATAAATCTATTAATTGCTTGAATCTTCCTTTTTAAACTCTATAATTCAAAAATTTCCTAGGTGGAGGCATGTTAACAATTGCATCAATTTTGTTTATATCGACTTGGATTCCATGATGGGAAACCATGAATCCTTAAAGTTTTCTGCATTCACACCAAACACACACTTAAGAGGATTGGGCCTCATCTTATAGAGTTGAAGCATTTCAAAGATAAGACAAATATTTTCCATGCGATCTTGACGAGTTATAGATTTTTCAAAGATGTCATCAACATACTCTTATAGGATTTTTTGAATGAAATCGTGAAAGATTAGGGTCATTTCCTGTTGGTAAGTTGCACCCGCATTCTTTAACCCAATGACATGACCACATAACAAAAGGTACCCCAAGAGGTAGTGAAGGTCATCTTATAATGATCTTACATGTTAATATGAATCTAGTTATATCCTAAGAAGCCATCCATGAAGGATAACAAGCCATGGTCTACAGTCGAGTCTACAATCATATCAATATTAGGTAAAAAAATCATCCTTAAGAGAAGCCTTATTGAGGTCATGAAAGTCAATGCATATATAGATATGACCATCAAGTTTACTAATGGAGACAATATTCAAAATCCAAGGTGAATAGTTGATTAGACAGATAAAGCTTGCTTTTAACAGCTTCTCTATCTCAGTCTTAACCAATAAGGCAACCTTGGGATTGATCTTTTAAATTTTTTACTTAACAAGCTTGGTATTAGGACATATGAAAATATTATGAACCATTATAGACTCATCAATATTGGGCATGTCCTCATAGGACCAAGCAAAGATATCCAGATGAGAATGTAAGGGTTAGAGTACTCCTTAGCTTCTTTAGAAGAAAGATACTTCCTAATCTTAATAAGCTTTTTGAAAGATTTCAGTTCCATGAAAACTTTAGCAGTATCCCCCTTAAGGAGGGGACTATGGTCTTCAAGATGAGGTACTAGGACACCATCACCAACATTAGATATAGGATCCTCCTCGTCCATATTCAAGAAAAATTCTCCAAAGTATGCTTGCTTATTCAAGCGATATGAGAATCGTTGCTTATGGTGAAAGGAAGGAAAGTGAAAATAGGCACCTAAGAATTCTTCCAGTGCCTCTTCTGATGAAAATACATCTAGATAAACTTACTCAAGTTCTATCTTAACCTCTATCAGTTCAAGATGAACTAAATTGAGAGGTTCAATTGAAATCATGTTAACACTCCACCATGGTTTTTGTCTAGATTGTTTAATAGAGCATCCCAAACCCAAATGATGCTTTTGAGGCTTAAATTGGATAGGGACCTAAATTCCTTGTTCAATATGCCACAGACATTTACGCCTATAACCATACTTGGAAATGAGCTTGTATCTAGGGCCATAACACATTTGCAAAGTCTCATAAGGAGGTGGTTTGATGTAGAGAGCGTCATTCCACCAATGAGTGTCAAATGTGTCTATGAGAGCACAACCATCCTTCTCATTAGAATCACAAATGTTAACCTCCCCAACAGAGTTTTGATCATCCTTGTTATCAATGGAAGAGTCAAGTTCCTGGATAGGATCACAACTTTCCTCCTCGATAAGAGGTTGATCAACTTTCTCAGTAGACGTATTTGAAGTAATTGGAAGATCACGGTGGATGGGATTCACTTTGTATTCTTTGATGAATAACTCAAAGAATTTTGAGGATCCCCAATCATCACCAAGAAATGTGTTTGATTTAGAAGTAGATGGGGACAACTTAAGACTTTTTTCTTTAGATTAATCATCTTTAATGACATTTTCTTCAGGGATAATTTCCATAGATGGTATCACCGAGGAACATGTCATCACATTATAGGTTGAAGGTGGAATACAATTCTTAAGAGTGGAAACAATCAAAGCTTGACCAATGACTGCCAATTCATAAAGGTTAACAACTTTTGGGTCAGCTTTGACCATGACCACTTGATTATTGGTACAAACTTTAGAGAACGATGTAGGGTAGAATTCACAACAATGATAGCATGAATCCAAGGTCTCCCTAGGAGAATATTGTAAGGTAAGGGTCCATGCATCACATAAACCAAGGTGGGCAAGGTAATGGGCCCTAGACGCAAGGGAAATATTATCATGCCTAGGGCTTACCGACTAGCATTATCAAATCCACGAATATATAGAGAAGAAGTAGCTAAGGAAGAAGAATCAACTTTAATTTTAGGTAGTATATCTATACCAAAAATGTTGAGGGCCGAACTGGTATCAATAAAGGTACGTCTAATACCAATTCTATTAACATTAACTATGATCATTAGCAGGTTTTCTTGGTTCTGCATATCTGGGGGCAAAAGTTCCTATGAATATAATGTGGTATTTGGTGAATTTGGATGAATATGAGCCATCAGGGAATTAACATCTATCGGCCTAGAGGAGGTAGGCAAGAGGATATTTTGCAAGGATTCTTGAAGCATACCTTGATAAACCAGAGTGGTTTGAAGTGATTTCCAAAGTGAGATCTTAGCTGAAGTAACACAAAGTTGCTTGACAAGATCATAGTCTCCAAGTGCCTTAGTTGCGAGTTTAGGTGCTGGAGGAAGAGTTTGGTTGAGAAGGTGGTAAAGAAGTAGGAAATTGAGTAGGTTGAGGTGTAGGAATAGAGGGTTGTTGATTCAAATTCTATTTATTTCTTTTAGTTTTATATGTGTGTGCTATAACATTATAAGAAGTAGAGTTTGTGGCTTTCAAAAACTTTATGTACAAATATGAGGAATCACTATGGTATGGAACCACACAGATAGAATGAATCCTTTTAGGAGATGGGCTAGCTAGAGTCAAGTAAACAATGGGTCTCTTAGGCCTTGGAGAAGCCACAAAGACTACAACAACATTCACCGAATCTTCAACATGCAAAGAAGTTTGTTTGGAAGATCTAAAAGTAGAGGAAGATGCTTCTAAGAAATCATCTAGAGCATCATCCAACATATCAAAATATTCCTTAGGGGTAGCTACAAAAAGATGGGGGGCCAAATTGTGGCCAAAATTTTAAAAAACATTTGATAGGCTATAACGCGAGCAAATTATATCACGGGCATGTTATAACACGAGCACATTATAATGCAAGTGCATTATAACACACTTGCGTTATGGCTTGGTGTGGTCAAGCCTAAGGCTCAACCACATCAAGCCTATAATGTTCTCACATTATAATGAAAGTGTGTTACAGGTTATTAAAACAAAAAAAAGAAAATCAAATTCATTTTTATTGTGACTATTTTTTTTGCTTCCTGTAGCCAAAAACCCTTCTCTTACGTGCTTGTGTTCTGGAAGGAGATAATATTGCATTTTTTTAATCAATTTGTTGCTATTTCATTGCCAGGATGCCACCACATTGATGGGGAGGTCAAATAAGTAAGGATTGTTTATTTTTTGTTGTGAATTTGTTACTAGTTTTAGGTTGTTTTTTATATTCTTTTTTTTAATTTGTAGGAAATGATAATGATCCTGAAAACCCTCTTGAAAATCCTCAACAACTAGAGCAACAAGAACATGAAAAAAATCCTCAAGTTCAACAACCAAAACCACAATCTCCTCCACCAATTCCTCAACATCCTCCTAGCACTCAACAAAATTTAATAGGGGTGATTGAAAACAATAAAAAAAGATTGAGGAGTTAATTATGAGATTGAACAATCCAATATGTTCAACCATGAAAAGAAGAACACTTGCCAATTCACTTAAAGAAATGTTAAAACATGTAGATGCAATCAACAAACAATTAAGTGGTTGGGCAGATAGGAGGCAGGTGGCAAAGAATTTTTATGCAGATAAATTATCATATAAAGAAGTAAAATATGAAAAAATTACAATATATCAATTGTGCTCATTATTCATTGACCCATGCACAAACCAAAATCTTGACCTTAATGCAAAGAGATTTCCTATCCATTGGTGCCACCACCAAGGGATCAAGAACTATTTTTGGGATAGGTGGTACATGGCTTTTGACTACCCACCATGCAACAATTGTGAATTCTCACAATATTTCTTGAGGAAACTCTATTGTGAGTTCATCTTGAACAAAATCCTCAATTATTTTGATATGAGGGAATTCCAAGGGAGACGTGATAGGTTGGCACATGATAAAACCAGTGCATGATAAGATCCTAAGTGGCAAGCGAGATGAGCTCTCACTAGGCTGAATCATGAGCATATCGTTATCCCTTCCATAGTGAAGGAGAGTGCTGAGGTAGCCACCTTGCAGTCTATTAGCTCTTTGACCTAGACTGTCATCCAACATACCAATCCTATAGTACAACACCATCGAGGGGAGTCTTCAATTGGTAGGATTCCACCCCATTTGTGTCAGGTTTGTGGGGCAACTTGTACATATGGCCCCACCGACACTGAGGAGGCTGCTACATAGGATATGTCTATATCTACAAAGATGGCAAGGGTAGCTAACATTTTGAATGAGGCTTATGGAATCGATACTTAGGTAAATGTTAGCATGTTCATTGAATTTAATTTATTAAATTTCATTTTTGAAATGAAAGATTAACAAGTTTAGTTTTATGATTGTAATAAAATTTTAGGGCCATAGTGTTGATACTGGATACATTGTCCCTACACATGTTTATTACTCCACCACATCTACCATTGAGGTATGTAACTAGTAAACAATTATAAATTTATTACATGTGAATAGCATTGTTGTATGAATGGTATTCTAATATCTGATTTTGGATGTTGAATGGGCTAATATTGGAGGTTTCATGGGAACACCTCCCAATGCTAGTGGAGTTAGACAAACCTACATGTAGGTAATAGAATAAAGGTTTTAACTAATGAATTTTAATTAATAGGTTTGTGTAGTTTATATTCATATCATTGATTACATTGCATTACACATCTTTCAAACTCAAATCATTACTTCACATTCGATAACTAATAACTAGATGTTGATATATGATAAAATTTCAACTATAGTATAGTTGTTTAGAAAGTCAACATAAGCAGTGATGCAATTACTTCACATAGCATAAGTAATAACTAGAAGCAGCTGCCAATTGCATTTTCTTGTCATTGCTTTCCATGACCTACCACTTTTTATTGAGGAATCTTTTCAAAAAGTTCACTACCTTGTTTATGCTATGGATGCTTAGAAGAAATATATGAAAGAATAATAGTAAGCAATAACATAGACAAGGAAATGAGTTGTTTGAAAAAATTCCTCAAAGAAATGAGACCATCACCATGAAACCCAATTTCTTTGAGGCATTTTTTCAAACAACTCATTGCCTTTTCTATGCTACCACATTTTCCATACATGTATAGAAAAGAATTTTATCAAACATTTCACTTCCATGTTGCTATGGCTAAAAGCCTAAAAAAAGGTGCTTTCCAACAAACTATGGATTCTTGGAAAAAAATCTATCAAAGAATAATAGTAAGAAATATCATAGACAAGGCAGTGAGTAGTTTGAAAGAAAGCCTTGAAGAAATGTGGTCTCATGGTGATGGAATACCATTCCATCACCATGAGACCACATTTCTTAGAGGAATTTTTTCAAACAACTCACCATATTTTCTATGCTAGCACATTTTCCATACATTTCTACCAAAGCATTTTATCAAACCATTCATTTCCTTGCTGCTATGGCTAAAAGCCTAAAAAAGGTGCTTTCCAAAAAACTATGGATGCTTGGAAAAAATCTATCAAAGCACAATAGTAATTAATAGAATAGACAAGGAAATGATTAGTTTGAAATAATTCCTTGAATAAATGTAGTAAGCAATAAAATAGACAAGGTAGTGAGTAGTTTGAAAAAATTCCTCGAAGAAATGTGGTCTCATGGTGATGGAATTCCATCACCATGAGACCACATTTATTTGACGTATTTTTTCAAACAACTCACTACCTTTTCTATGCTACCACATTTTCCATACATGTCTATCAAATCATTTTATCAAACTACTTGAAATTCCTTGTTGGTATGGCTAAAAGCCTATAAAAGGTTGTAATGCCCCGCCGTGAAAACCCCAAAGGAACAAATAAAACCGCAACATTTTTTTTTTAAAAGAACATAATAATTGTACTTAAGTATTCCAACATAACAATGTTCTAAGTTGCACAACAAAATCCCCTGGGGTAAACAAGGTGACATTACCAAACCTAATCCATAACAAAGTAATAAACGAAACATTATATAACCAATAGTATAAATCCAATCACTGATGACATCAATTAAACGTTCAGTCATGATATCAAGAAATATGTGAATACACCAAATGAAACCATACATACCTACACCAATAAATGGATCATAAAGATATAAAGTGTATATATATTTTGATAGATACAACATAAAATAATTAGTAATTACAAATAATAGTTCCTGAATGATTACATGGTATGAATAAGCATTACATCAATCAAGTAGTACCACATAATGAACATATAAAAAAATTACATCGAGGCCTTCCCATCACACATGGGAGTCGATACATCAATAAATAAATTACATCTGAAGTATGAACATACATCTGGTACATATGAATCCTGGATCAACAACATCTACCAAAACCTTGCAATGAAAGATACAACTGCATCCAAAGGGAACCCAATGGGGTGCGAAGCACGTTCCACCCAACCACCCCCATGCATGGAGTAGACAAGGA
This sequence comes from Sequoia sempervirens, assembly GCA_007258455.2. Classification (NCBI taxonomy): domain Eukaryota; kingdom Viridiplantae; phylum Streptophyta; class Pinopsida; order Cupressales; family Cupressaceae; genus Sequoia; species Sequoia sempervirens. Next base: position 143,727,606 of record VDFB02193867.1, on the reverse strand, counting down.
AGGATCCTCGACCAAGCACATCAATAGTAACATAAGACTAACTCAAGACAAGGTAACATAATGTCACTAAACCACACTAAAAACTAGCAACGATAATTCACCAAAAGACATAACAATAGACCACTTTCGAAACATAACAATAAATCACTTTCCAAATATAACGACAATAAGTCATGAAAACACATCATCAATAAGTCTCAAGTCATAACATCAAAGACTAATTCCAGAGGAATTCAATAAACTAACACAAATGGAATGTTAGAGGAGAGTGTCATCACATGGTTTCACATGGATTATCCAGACAACCTATCACAAGATGTTTCCTCCATCTCTACATGGATTATCCAGACAACCTAGTTTAAGGCACTGCCTCCATCTATGGTTCTCTTGATAGCCTATCTCAAGGCGCCTCTCCATAGGGTTACTCATGCAAAATCATTAACCTCTCATTAAGACAAGGCAACGATCTTGCCAACCACAGCCTTCTCAGTCCCCTTTAGTCTATGATAGTACTAACAGGAAGATGAGGCAACACAATTATCTTATTAATGTTTAATCCCCACCCATGATTAATTACTTAAATTATCACTCATTACTCTAACTCTACATGGGTTACCCTGACAACCCCTTTGTGCGCAGGCCCCCACTCAGAGCCACTCTCTCTAAACACTCAACACAAAATATCCAACACAAAAGAAAGATTGTATCAACAAGAATTACTGAACCAATCAATGGATAATCCGTGAGGCATAACCATCTCACCCAAAATCATATGTATAACATTCACAAATGGTACGATCCAAGTGTACATTAACATTACCACCAAAACCAAAATATAAGGACAATCATCAAATTACAAGATCAAATATAATCATAGTATCCCCACCTCTGGAAGTCCTAAACAACAACTTAAGTTCCTAAACAAAATACACTAACTCTAAGGTTTCTCACCTGACCTATACCCAAATTAAAGAAAATAAAATTAAATAAAACGAATAATCTTAAGAGTGAATAAATGATAGAACAATGCCAACCAAACTACAAGGCACAATAAATTTCACCAACTTCATAAATCAATAACTCAAGAAAGTTTGATTAAATTCAAAGCATATAGTTAATTTCTAATTTGCACAATTATATTGTAACATTGCAGTTTTCTTAAAATTATCCAATTATTTCCTCACCACATCAATATAAGTAGCTATCCAACACACACACACACACACACACATATATATATACACATTTTTACATATATGCATATATAGATATATATAAATATGATATATATAACAACTCATTATAAAATTTAACAAATAATTCATATATATATATTAATAATATATATACATATATATTAAACAATTATATAATTAATATATATATATATATAACATAAAAAAATGCATATAAAATAAATAAAAGTGTTTTAATACCAAAGAATGACACACATCATAGGGAAAGCCCACAATACATAGTACTGTGGGTGGTGGTGGGTATGCAACCCCCACTGGCTACATCCAGTAGCCTCGGCTCTGTGCCCAGTCAGTGGTGGTTGCATATAGCCACCACTGGGGCCGTGGGTGGTACAACCTCGACCAACCATGCTTTCCAACAAACTATGGATGCTTGGAAAAAATCTATCAAAGCATAATAGTAAGCAGTTGCATAGACAAGGTAGTGAGTAGTTTGAAAAAATGCCTCAAAGAAATGCGGTTTCATGGTGATGGAATACCATTCCATCACCATGATACCACATTTCTTTGAGGAATTTTTTCAAATAGCTCACCGCCTTGTCTATGCTACCAGATTTCCATACATGTCTACCAAAGCATTTTATCAAACTACTCACTTCCTTGTTGCTATGAGTAAAAGCCTAAAATAGGTGCTTTCCAACAAACTATGGATGCTTAGAAAAAATCTATGAAAGCATAATAGTAAGCAATATCATAGTCAAGGAAGTGAGTAGTTTGAAAAAATTCCTTGAAGAAATGTGGTCTTATGGTGATGGAATGGTATTCCATCACCATAAGACCACATTTCTTCAAGGAATTTTTTCAAACAACTCACTGCCTAAAGAATAGAAACCAACCCTTTAGCCACATTTCCCCTCCAAATTATTTTCAAGGTCCTCATCTCCATCACCATGAGACCAAATTTCTTTGAGGCATTTTTTCAAACAACTCACTGCCTAAAGAATAGAAACCAACCCTTTAGCCACATTTCCCCTCCAAATTATTTTCAAGGTCCTCATCCTCATCCTCAATTTACTAATCCATGGAACCTTCCACCTTTTATTCCACTTGTTCATGTCCCCACCTCTCCCTCTTCATGTCATGTTCACCCTCAATCTCATAACCAAGACCACACTATACCATCCACCCCATCCTAGCAGAATACCATAGAGAAGGCAATGAATTGTTTGAAAAAATTCCTCAAACAAATGTGGTCTCATGGTGATGGAATGCCATGAAACATTTGTTCATAATGACATTCCATCACCATGAGACCACATTTCTTTGAGGTATTTTTTCAAATAGTTCACTGCCTTCTCTATGCTACCACAATTATCGTACATGTCTACCAAAGCATTTTATCAAATGGTTCACTGCCTTGCTGCTATGGATAAAGCCTAAAATAGGTGCTTTCAAACAAGCTATGGATAGGGAAAATAGTAAGCATGATAGTTTGAAATATATAGTTTAATAAGTACTTAAAATTCTATTCATTATCTCATACATTATAAGTCATGACGTGCATCACTATTATAGTTCAATGATTGAATAATTTGTTTTATTTACAGATGCTAGAAGTGGATACACCTCCACATATTCATAGGGAAATGGAGCTTGGTGTTTCTTTTTCTATAGAATCTTTGATGCCTCTCACGAAGGTATGAGGCAGATTACTAAATTTCAATTTACATTTGTTGGTATAGTTGTTAGTGAAAAATCAAACCATTAATGATTCGTAGTTTAATTTCTATTTGGATGGTTTCTACAAGGCTTCAACATGCCTCAACATGGGCATGCAAATATTTCCCTCGAGGAGGGAGATCGTCTACTAGTGGTAAGTGATTATTTTGTTAAATATATCATTTTTTATAATGCAATTTCTATATATTAATGTCTTTACTTGTTATTGTAACAAATACAGCTTGACCAGGAACTAAACCCTAGGAGGAGCACTAGGAGCACTACTTGACCTCAAAACAAATGAGTGATAGAATTATCAACATTTGACCGATAATCAAAGGGCAAGAATTTATTTTTAGAGCATGGAGAGAAATGACTTTTGATTTGAGAGCCCTTTGTTGTATGCCTATATGGAATTTTTGTACATATTTTGTATTGGATATATTTGGAATTGTATACCTATATGAAATTATTGTAAGCCTATATGGCTATTTTGTATATATTTTATACTCATATTGACATATATTGATGTATGCCTACATGACTATTTGGTTAATACAAATATTTCTTATTGATGGTGTCCATATTTTCATTATAAATCCATGGTTCAATAGATATGAGTTATGCGTATTCAAGTGTATGCTTTACAAATTCCGTGTATAATTTGTGACTTATGTGTATTATAATGTATACTTTGTGACTTCGTGTTTTCATGCATATACCTTGTATTCATGCATATACTTTGTATTAATTTGTGTATACTATGTATTCATGTGTATACTTTAAGGCTTACATGTATTTGAGTACTTGTGAGCTTCCCTTATTCACATGTATGGTTGAATTATTCACGTTTACACTTATTAATTGGTTAGCCCTAGCATTGATCATTGTTGTCCTTCATGGTTTGTCTTGAAATTTTATTGATTGATGCTAAACAACTTTATTAGTTGATGCTAAACAACTTCAATATTTCTAAGAATACTAGTAGAGTTATAAATTACAAAATTGCACAAATTGAAAAGAAAAGATTAACTGTAAATAAATGCACCAATTATTAACTTGATAATTGATTAAAAATGACTATTATATATGTATCAAGATATGAGCCTTATACAATGACAACTTCCAACTAGAAAATACGCAAAGCATTCTCAATACTTTGAAAGCAATAATCCACCCAAAATTGCAATGAGAGATAAGGCAAATGAACCCACATAGGCATAACTAAATAAAGAAAAGTTCACCCTTCACAGATTAGTGAAACCATTTCAAAAATTAGAAGATCTTAAAGATTAAGAAGAATTATGATCTATATAATATAGTGAACCGTTGGTTTTTGGGTTCCTATGTACTTCTCTAGCTCTTCTAGGGTTTTTCACCTAAAAGGAGAGAGATAGGGCCAAAACTGCAAAGGGTTCATTCAAATTATGTTATGTGTGATGTTTTCTAAGCTAAATGAAGTAAAATAAATGCAAGCATGTGATTTAAATGAATGAATAGGAATGCAAAACTAGGATTTAAACTATGTTTGAAAACACGTTGTGATATGCAAACAATGAACTAAATTATGAAATAATCAAGAACATAAAGAAATAGGATGAAATAGAGTGCACCTGGACAAGATTTGATGAATTTGGAATGTTGTGAATGCTGTCTGAAATTACTAAAATTTCACAGTGGGACTCATTCACCCAGGGTGGCGAATTAGTCCTGCTATTGGTGAAAAAGTGTCAGAAATAGGTTTTTGATTGTCGGGATCCGAAATCTGACAAAATTCATATTTTTTGTCTTAAGGTGGGACTCATTCACCATTGGTGGTGAAGCAGTCCTCTCCAAAAATTCTGAGAAATTATGAGACAACTTTGCAACACCAGCTCTATAAATGTCTGCTTGTTGGGTTGCTGAAATCAATTTTGTAGGAAATAGACAGAAAACCTTCTCGAAGCTTGAAATAGACTTGATTTGAATTGAAACAGCTAGTTGACTTGTTGAACAATCTTCAACACCAAAAATCTTGTTAAATCTACACAAAAGTCTACAAACACATATGCAATAAGGGAAAAATGGTTGAGGGTTAGCAAACAAGAGTTTTCCTTGGTAAACCCCACTTTTGGTAATCAAACCCTTAATGAAACAATGAAATGAAAGAGAATGATAAACTAATAACATGAAATTTCTATCAACTTACCAAACCCTTGATGATGCAAATCTGAAGTAATGTCAATGGATGCTTCAAAGTGCTTGAATATTGCTTGAATTGATGTTGAAGGATGCTTGAATGCTTCAGATGATGTGTGAATGAATGATATTGTAGGAGATTATGGGAGATGTAAATGAGGTGAAAATCACTTATTTATACAATCTTGTGCCTTAGTTACCCATTCACACCTCATCATAGGCCGGCATCAAGTGATTTTGAATAAAAACCCAAAAGGAAATTTTAAATTTTTTTAATTTGGAGCCAAGGGGGACTCATTTGTCACCCATGGCGAATGGGTTCCACCTAGGACCTGAAAAATGGGCGTCGAGAATTAAGTCACATTTAATGTTATTTTTTGGGTTTACATTCAAAAATACACTTAATTAAAGAATATGAGGGCTTAAAGGGACCAAATAAAGCATAAGAAAGGGGTAAGTAGTGAAGTTGTGCCTAGAAAAGCATGAAATCTTGTTACAAGACTTTAAAACACTTCAAAATAGGACTTGTTTAGTGATGAAAAGGTGAGTTTTAGGTGAATTGTAATGAATAGAGTCTTGAAAAGTGTAGAAATGTCTTACAACACTTGACAACACCTTCACAAGACGTCATTATTTGAATTTTAGTACCTAAATATGCATGTTCAAGCCATGTTACAACATAAAATCAAATAAAAATAGATCAAACACATGAAACATGACCTAAAAGGCCATGAAAATGACAAGGGTCCATTTTTCTATGGCACATTTAGCCCCCGCTTTAGTGAGAGGATGAACTTGCTTTAAAGTCACACTAAAGTAGCCATGAACATCGAAAGGAGGGTTCAAATGCACTTTCATTAGCAAGATGGAATGACAACAATCAAGAGGGATGATCAAGCCCCTAGGATGAAGATCTCATGGTAAAATAAGCATAAGAACAAAGGAACACACAAGTATTGAAAAGAATTAGATGAAGCTTCGATTGTACATCCAACTAGTTGTGGATTAGATCTAGGCTAAAGAGAATGTATACTCAATCTAGGGTGACATAACTTATGACAGTCCATTAGGTGAGAAGGCCCAAATGTACTCACTTTGGGGCCATGAAACTTTTGGTTGTCTGTGGGGTGAGAAAGCCCAAAAGGTAAGATACATACACTAGTTGCTATGCACTCACAAACACAAAGGTGGCTATGGGGAAAATTCATGCTACCAAGTGGGCTTCTCGCTCAACCATATCAAAGTTATACCTCCTAATAACTTCAACAAGGCACCACAAGGAAAAATGAAATGAAATGTCAGTTCGTGCTCCATGAGACAAGCAAAACTTCGTATGCTTAGAACTCATGAACAACAAGCAAGGTATCATAGGCATGCAAGTTGTGTTATATAAGGTGGAAAAAGATGTAAAATGTAAACTATAAAAGATGTTCAAAGGAGTCTTTCTAAGTTTATACAAGGTCAGTCACTTAGGGAACATTATGTCTAATGTCTCCAAGAGAGGATCAATCAAATAATAGTATATTCACAACTTAGGGGATGTAGTGCTTCACATTAGACCACCAAGAGGAATGTAATATGCTAAGATATGTCACACTTATGAAGGAAATCAAACCTAATGTCATCCACAAAGTGAACACATCATATAAATGACAAGGCTACACTAGGAACCAATAATGTAAATGAATTGATGGTAATGTATGCCCCCCACTTTAAAGGAATTGCTACACATTGTTCTATGAGCAATTACTTTAAAGTAGTCAAAAGGAAGAAAATGAAAAAGGAAAACAAGACATGAGAGCCAACTTGGAAATCCCTATGCCAAGTCATATGTTTTGAAGTTAGGCTGCATCATGTCAAGGAAAATGAAAAAAAAAAAACAAAGAAAGGGATTTTCCCCCCAAAAAAGAAAGCACACCATTGAACATATAAGGGATCTATGGATTTGGGCTCAGTATGTTCATTGCTGAAATGTTTTTATGAAAGAGTTCAAAATTTTCATCATTCCCCAAAGCACATAGAACTGGAAGAATGAAACAAAGAGAGTGAAAGCAAAGGAAAACAAAAGTCCATTTTGGGTCAAAATGGAAGAGACATTGTGGTCTCAACACTGTGTCATCCCCAAAAGGAAAACACAAGAAATAATAAAATGAAAGGGAAAAATATTTTGGGTCATTATGAAGGAGACATTTCAATCTCAATGCCTTGTGTCATCCCCAAAAGGAAAATTCCAAACAAAAAAAAAGAAAAAGAAAAGGAACTTTTGGGTCAACATGGAAGACATAGGGTGTCCCTATGCTTTGCATCATCCCCAAAAGGAAAACACAAAAAAAAAAAGTGAACAAAAGAAAAGGACCTTTTGGGTCAACATGGAAGAGACATAGGGTGTATCTACACTTTGTGTCATCCCCAAAAGGAAATAAAAAAAAAAAGCGAAAAAGACAAGGATGCACGACATATAGAAGAATAGAGATACAAATAGAAGAAGTGTACAAAGAGAAGGAAACGTCAAACACACATTACGGGGGAACACGATACACACATGAAAGAAAAATCAAAATAAAAGAAAAAAGAAAAAAATCTAGCACAACGAATGTAATTCAACCGTCTAACAATTCATCCACCTCCCAATCATGTTTAGTGTAATGCAAGGGTGGTTGAATGTCCAAAGGGAGAATTGCAAGCACCAAACTAGGAGTCGTAACATGTTCTTCACTTAGTGGAGAGGATTTATATTTTAAGCTCATTATAGATGAAAATAAAGAGTTTAGGTCATTGTGCACTTTTTTTTTAATCTATTTTGGCAATCTCTGCATCGTCATCATCATTGAGATTAATGATGATGGGAGGATGAAGGGTGATTTCTAGGGATAGATGAAGAAAAAGTTATGGTTGTTGGATTTGTTTATTTTGTTGTTAAAGTTGCATTGGACTATCTTGTGGTAGGTCAGGAGAAGGAAGGTGGTCATCTTTTACTTCTATCAAAGGTGGAGGTTTATTTTCTTCTAGGCGAGATTGACCAGCAAGGAGATGACAATGACACCTATGTTCCCTAGCACCACAATTTCGTTTAATTCTGTTTTGGAGTTGTTGAGGTGTAAGAGTGGATTGAGTCATCATAGGTTCTTTTGCTTCTGAAGAAGGAAGAACAAAAGAAACTGAAGAAGATGGGTCAACCACTTTCTCTTTTTCTTTGTACACTTGTTTAATGCAAGGAGGTAGGACAAGATTGGTTTCATGTTCCCTTGGTCATTTAAATGATGGCGTGGAAGTGTGTGAGGGTGGTTGTTCATGAGGTTGTATGGTTTTATCAATGTTAGAATCAAGTTGAATCATGGTTTCTTCTATGATAGGAGGTGTGGAAGTGGACGGGGACATGTTATGAAGAGACAATTCGGCTATCTTTTTGGCTTTGAACTTTTGATAGGCTATGAAAAAGAAGTCCTTTCGAGGGGTGATGGGTTCCATGGGTTCAAGCCAAAAGAATTCTAATGAAAAATTACCTTTAGATGATAAGGGATTAAAGCCACTATGGTGTATGGTAAATATCTCATTGTCATGTGGAAACTTCAAAAACTTGTGAACCACTAATGGGACTGCTTTCATGGAGTGAAGCCAAGGGTGGCCTAGTTACAAATGAAATTGGTCAGATTGTGGAAAAATTGAAAATGTTACCTCCAAAGTTTCAAGTTCTATCTATAAGGGGAGTACGATTGATCTGATCATAGGGCATGCAAAACCATTATGTGTCTTAATCCATGTAGTTGGTTTATTATAATCATCTTGATATAGATCATGTAGTACTAGGAACTTCTCTATGATCACATTCTCACCACAAGCAGGATCTATTCATATCCCATTAGTGGGCTTATCATAGATTTTGACAACTATGTAGAGAGGACCATCAAGAAGTTTTTGTAGTATGTCTTTAGCAGAAAAAGTGATTTCAAGAGATTTATTGGTTTGGCCCTTATGAGGGATAATGCCTATCGTAGCCACAATTTTATCCATAGGACTATCTTGGGTAATAGTTGGAGTTGTATCATGTTGTTCATTATTTGTATCAACATTCATAACATCAATGTTTGAAGGTTCACTAGCCTTGACAAATGAGGTAGGGTGTTTAGGCATGGGATTGGTGAAAATTTATAAATTTTGGTTAGGGGGTGCAATGAACTTATTGCCTTGATCATTAACACCCACAATGGAAAAATGGCCTGAATCAATGAGGTCTTGAAATAAATGTTTTAGAAACTTGCAATGTTCAGTGTCATGTCCATTTTGGTGATGAAAATGACAATAATCATTAGGTTTGAAGGTCAGTGGTAAGGGTTGATTTGGATCAAGTGGTCTAACACTTGGCAAAGTGAGCATGTGTTGTTGAAGTAATTGGTTCATTATGTTATGGAGGGTATCGGGTAAGGGAGTAAATTGTCTCTTTGGGTCCCCATAGGTATAAGGAACCCTGCTTTAATAACTACCACTTGATTTTAAATTGGCTGAGTTGGTTACAATTGTGAAGGCAGATTGAACTATAAAAAGACTCTATTTGGTTTGCAAATTTTTTGTGTGTTATTTTGGTTTTGATTGTTGTGTTCGGGCTTTTCAGCTTGATTAGAAGTGGATTTTGAATCACGACTTGAAACTGAGTTATGGTATTCGCACAAGGTTTTACATAAATGCATGAATGAAGGGAATTTCATCATAGTTAGTTTATCCTGAAGGTTTATGTTCAAGTTTTCAATAAACATCTTTTGCATATGTGCATTAGGAATCTTGACATCTATTTGAGCATACAAGGATTGGTATTGTGAGATAAAATCAGTTACTTTTTCGTTCATGTTTTGTCTACATCTCATGAGGTCAACCAATGTCTTCTTAGGTGTCATGTGAACTTGAAAGTGACTTATGAAAGCATCCACCAATTTATTCTAGGATCAGATGGAATGATTAGGAAAGTTGGAAAACCACTCTAAGGCAGTATATTTCAAGGTCCTTGGAAATTTTTTAGCTAAAAGTTTATTGTCAAGGACAAAATCACTACATACAACTTTATAAGCATTAACATGGTTGATAGGGTATCCTTTACCTCCGTATTTCTCAAACTAAGGCATTTCTATCCCTTGTGGCATTGAGGTACGTAAGATTTCTAAGAATAAGAGGCTTCTACAGACATGATATGTGGGTGGAGTGGTTTGACCTTGGCTAATGGTGGAAGTTGGTGTTGCATGGAAGAAACGGTGTTAAGGAGTTGTGTAAGAACATGGTCAGGATAAGTGGGTTGAGGTGGAAGGGAAAATGGTGATGGAGTGTAGGTGATGTTAGGGGAAGTGGAAGGAATACTAAGGGGAGTGAAGGTGGTGGAGGGGACTTGCAATGCCACAAGAGAAGTAGAAATGCTAGTTGGAATCGTGAAATAAGTAGCCACATAATTAACTTGGTGCATAATTGTGTGTACTTGCGGATTGGTAGAAGTTGGTATGGATGCTATGGTTGAAGGGGGAGGAACCCGAGGTCCTACTTGACTTACAAAAATGTTTGCAGACTGGGTATTAGAAGAGGCATGTTTATTGTAAATCTCAATAATTCTCTTCATAACTTGTAAGCCATCACCACTTTCAATCAAACGATGAAGGTTTTCAATGGCAGGTATAGAAATGGTGGAAATGTTTTCAAGTGACAAGTCTTGTTGTAAATGTGCAAAATCCTCATGAATATTAATGACCTTTTCTTGTAGGAGGGAGTTGTTTTCGGTGTCAACATTCATTGGATGGAAAGGTGAAGGCATAGAAGTGGTATTGTCAATGCCTAATGCACCAATGTCTATACTAGGAGTAAGAGCTCTTGAGATCCCAATGTCCACAATGAAAGTGCTATCTCGGGAAGCCATGAATCTAGAACTTTGTATCACTAGAGTATTATCAATGGGGCACCAAACACTCATACAAGTACCACAAAGGATGGGGTGAATGAAAATGCAAGGTAATCTAAGAGCTCTTAAATGAAAATAATAGAAAATTTGCTAACTATAATAGGGAACTAACTACAAAAAATAGAATTGCAGATAGATGCCAGAAAAATGCCAGAAATGTTGTTTGAAAAGTGCAGAGGGACTGATTCGCCCAATGTGGAAAATGAGTCCCAGTATGATTTTTTTTGTGTCTTTCATAAATTTGAATGTGATTTTAATGCTCTACAGAATGCAAGTAAGGATGCAAAATGCATTTTTATAGTGTTTTCAATGATATGCAAAGCCAAAAATGAAACCTAAATGAAGTTTTCACTATGCAATATGAAAAGTCCTAGAATGCAAGAACAAAACAATTTCCTAATTGAATGTTGATGCAAATGTAATCTAGGATGAAATATGTGTATGAAATCAGAAATGCAAATTGTTCAAAATGCAGGTTCACCAAAATGAACCATTGATTTTTGGGTTCCTATGTACTTCTTTAGCTCTTCTAGGGTTTTTCACCTAAAAGGAGAGAGATAGGGCCAAAACTACTAAGGGTTCATTCAAATTATGTTATGTGTGATGTTGTATAAGCTAAATGAAGTAAAATAAATGAAAGTATGCAATTTAAATGAATGAATATGAATGCAAAACTAAGATTTAAACTAATTTTGAAAATACACTGTGATATGCAAACAATGAACTAAATGATGAAATAATCAAGAACATAAAGAAATAGGATGAAACAAAGTGCACCTGGGCAAGATTTGATGAATCTGGAATGTTATGAATGTTTTCTGAAATTACTAAAATTTCATAGTGGGACTCATTCACCCAGGGTGGTGAATTAGTCCTACTATTGGTGAAAAAGTGTCAAAAATAGGTTTTTGACTGTCGAGATCCAGAATCTAACAAAATTAAGATTTTTAGTCTTAATGTGGGACTCATTCACTACTAGTGGTGAATCAATCCTCTCCCAAAAAGTTGAGAAATCAGAAGACAAATCTGCAACACCAGATTTGTAAATGTCTTCTTGTTGGGTTGCCAAAATCAATTCTAAAAGAAACAGACATAAAACCTTCTCCAATCTTGAAATAGACTTGATTTGACTTGAAGCACCTAGTTGAATTGTTGACCAATATTCAACACCAAAAAGCTTGTTAAATCTGCACACAAAATCTACAAACACACATGCAATAGGGGAAAAATGGTTGAGGGTTAGCAAATAGGGGTTTTCCTTAGTAAAACCCCACTTTTGGTAATCAAACCCTTAACGAAACAATGAAATGAAAGAGAATGATAAACTAATAACATGCAATTTCTATCAACTTACCAAACCCTTGATGATACAAATATGAAATAATGTCAATGGATGTTTCAAAGTGCTTGAATAATGCTTGAATTGATGTTGAAGGATGCTTGAATGCTTGAGATGATGTGTGAATGAATGAGATTGTAGGAGATTATGGGAGATGTAAAAAGAGGTGAAAATAACTTTTCTATACAATCTTTTACCTTAGTTACCCATTCATACCTCATCACAAGCTGACATCAAGTGACTTTGAATAAAAATCCGAAAGGAAATTTTAAATTTTTTGAATTTGGAGCCAAGGGAGACTCATTTGCCACCCATGGCGAATGGGTCCCCCTAGGACCTGAAAATGGGTGTCGGGAATTAACTCACATTTAATGTTATTTGTTGGGTTTACATTCAAAAATACACTTAATTAAATAATATGAGGGCATAAAGAGACCAAATAAAGCATAAGAAAGGGGAAAATAGTGAAGTTGTTCCTAGAAAAGGATGAAATCTTGTTATAAGACTTTACAACACTTCAAAATAGGACTTGTTTAGTGATAAAAATGTGATTTTTAGGTGAATTGCAATGAATAAAGTCTAGAAGACTATAGAAATGTCTTACAACACTTCACAACACCTTCACAAGATGTCATTATTTGAATTTTAGTACCTAAATATGCATGTTCAAGCCATGTTACAACATAAAATCAAATAAAAATAGATCAAATACCTTGAAACAAGACCTAAAAGGCCATGAAAATGAAAAGGGGCCATTTTTCTATGACACATAGAATTTGTACCCACTTTGATGACTACAAAATTTTCAACCATGGGCTTATCATGCTTTTTCAAATTTGGTAAGAAGTCATATTTAAAATCCTTGAGTAATGTATTTCCTAATGTTCCCTTGTTCTTACATATCTCAATTCAGTTTAATTCAAAGAGTTTCATCAAATACTTTATCTAAAAGCAAAAAACATGTTTTCAATTGGTATTCCATGAGATGTTTCATAAAAATATTTCAGTATATTTAATTTTTTTATTGGAACAACTCAATTAAGCAAAGGATACATAATCTTCACAATAATTGCAAAAAATAATATTCATAGTAGATGATGAGTAGTTAACTTCTTGACAAATTATCATACAAACATTTACCTTGAATAGTCTTTAAACATTTTCATAACATAATCCTCATAATACAAAATGAATTGTTATGTCCTTGATCCATAACCATATAAACGCGTCAATAGAAGTATGCCAACTTTTTGCAATATTGTCTCTTGTATAGGAAATAGACTTGGGAGAAAGCTTTATAATTTATAATACAAATAAGAAATGGACTTTGGTGAAAAATTTATTTATCACACCAAATAATAAATGTACACGAGAGGATCAATTATTTCTCTTAGACTCCAATTTTCAAGCATAGCAAATCATTTCAAATGAAAATGACAAAATGCTTCACAACCAAAGTTGTTAATTGAGGAAAAAATAAAATGTTTCCAAGTTCCACCATTGTACACATTTACAATTTGTTGTATATTGTTGTAAGGGAAAGAAGGATAATTAAAAAATGTCTTGTACTTGCTAGACTTGAGGAAGATCATATGATTTTGGTGTGGAAAACTTAGACTTCTCAATTTTTGTGTGAATATTTCTCTTTTCGATTGTTTTACATGCCATCATAAGGGATCAAGCCAGTTGAACACAACTTAGAGTGATTCGGTGTGTTTGGGTGTGAAAGAGGACCATGCCCAGCATAAACATACCTATCGAGATGCATTGGAATAATTTTTTTGGTCACACAAGTTGTAGAACAAAAGTTGCACCACTTTGCAACTTTACATTGCTTGCATTTGACACTTTTTCCATCAAGTGAAAACTGAAAACCATGGGAAAAAAAATTTGAGATAACAAAAACTAAGAGCGGTTATTGTGGAGGAGCCCAGTGCGATCCCATAGGTTTAGAAGAAGAGTTTGTAAGCATCATGATTTTTGAGTAATATCCCATCAAATATTGCAACCATTTTGCACTTTGGACCCTTACGGGATCGAGTTGGTTGAACGTAGCTCAGAGTGATTCAACGTGTTTGGGTATGAAAGAGGACTATGCCTAGCATAAATGTACCCATATAGATGCATTGGAATAGTCTATTTGGTCACACAAGTTGTAGAACGAAAGTTGCACCATTTTGCAACTTTACATTGTTTGCATTTGACACTTTTTTCATCAAGTGAAAACTGGACACCACAGGAAAATGGCTCTGAGATAACAAAAACTAAGAGATTTTATTGTAGAGGGGTGCAATGTGATCCCATAGGCTTAGATGGAGAGTTCGTAAGTGTCACGATTTTTGAGTAATAGCTCGTCAAATATTGCAACCATTTTGCACTTTGGACCCTGAAGGGATCGAGCTGGTTGAACATAGCTTGGAGTGATTCAGTGTGTTTTGGTGTGAAAGAGGACCATGTCTACTGTAAATGTACCCATTTGGATGTGTTGTAATAGTCCATTTGTTCACACAAGTTGCATAACAAAAGATACACCACTTTGCAACTTTACAGTGCTTGCATTTGACACTTTTTTCATCAAGTTAAAAATGGACACCATAGGAAAATGACTCCAAGAAAAAAAAAACCAAGAGAGATTATTGTAGAGGGTCCTAACAGGATCCCATATTCTTAGGAGGAGAGTTCGTAAGTTTCATGGCTTCCAAGTAATATCCTGTCAAAGATTGCAACCATTTTTCACTTTGGACCCTTAAGGGATCGAGCCGATTGAACGTAGCTCGAAGTGATTCAACATGTTTGGGTGCAAAAGAGGACCATGCCTAGCATAAAAGTACCCATTTGGACATGTTGGAATAGTTTGTTTGGTCATATGATTTGCAGAACAAAAGTCACCACTTTGTAACTTTACACTACTTGCAATTGACACTTTTTCCATCAAGTAAAAATTGGACACCACAGAAAAATGACTCTGAGATAACAAAAACTGAGAGAGGTTATTGTAGAGGGGCCCAACATGATCCCATAGGCTCAGATAGAGAGTTTGTAAGCATCATGGTTTATGAGTAATAGCTCATGAAAGATTGCAACCATTTTACACTTTGGACCCTTAAGGGATTGAGCCAGTTGAATGTAGCTTGGAGTGATTCAATGTGTTTGGGTATGAAAGAGGATAATGCCTAGTGTAAACATACCCATCTAGATGCATTGGAACTGTCCATTTGGTCACACGAGTTACATAACAAAAGTTGCACCACTTTGCAACTTCACATTGCTTGCAATTGACACTTTTTCCATCAAGTGAAAATTGGACACCATGGGAAAATGACTCTGAGATAACAAAAATTGAAAGAAGTTATTATAGAGGTACCCTACATGATCCCGATGCCTTAGAAAAAATTCCCGTAACTAACAGGGTCTCTAGGTAACACGCTGTCAAAGATTGTTGCCCTTTTGCAATTTGGACTATTAAGGGATTATGGTGCATGAATTACAAATGTTTGAGGACAACAATACATTTCAAAATTTGATTAAATATCATTACAAATGTTTATGTGAATAGAAGGTATGCTATATTGATATTGATATATAATCATTAGGTTGATTTATTTTAATAAATGATTATTTTATAATAAGTTAGACAATTGGTGCTCGTTATAATAGAGAAGAAATAAAAGAAGAAAAAAATGATTGGTAACCATAAATGGTTATTACACTCACTATATTAATAATATGATGTTTACAATAAAATGAGATTTATTTGATATTCCTAATTCTTATGTTTGTGCTACAATTGTATAATATGCTTCATACACCATTCTAAAACCCAAGTGCTTGTACTTTTAGACACAATTCTTTCTCAAAACTATCAAGTGGTAATACAAAATCATGAGAAAAAAATCAAACTATATGAATTCCAACACCCCACTC
Organism: Sequoia sempervirens; assembly: GCA_007258455.2. Lineage (NCBI taxonomy): Eukaryota > Viridiplantae > Streptophyta > Pinopsida > Cupressales > Cupressaceae > Sequoia > Sequoia sempervirens. The sequence continues at coordinate 143,711,318 of VDFB02193867.1, read as the reverse complement.
AAACCAAATATTGAATCAATGTGCCCCATTTTTATGCACATAAACTCAACTTATAAATTCTCTCATAATAACCAAAAATACGATTCAAGGATGCCTTAGGTACTCCATTCTCATAGATCTTTTATAATGTCACTCATACATTCAAGATTCTATTATAATGTCTACATCATAGGTGATCATGATGAGGTTAACTTGAAATTCCATCGCTAAGCTTCACACACACTTTTATAATGGATTAAAATCAGAATTGAGATTTTTCAAGATCATCAAAATAAGGATGTTGCATTGCTTTTTTGGTTGAGATTCTTTTGGATGGCTGATAAATCAACATTTTCTGCAAGGAGACACCAATCAATTTTTAGTAGTTTACTTACAAATAGGCAAAGTAAAAGAAGAAAAATAAAGAGCATCCAAAATGGAAATGAAATGAAATGAAAATAGATGGAAGGCACTTATAGACAAAAAATCCACACCATTTGGTTCCAAGTCAGGAACAACAAGGCTTAAATCTTGATACTTCCATTTAGGATAGGCATGCCAGTCTCTCAACTTAGTCACTCCTACCCATACATCTTCATTGGGAGTTCCAAGATACCTATTCCAAATAATAGCCCCTCATGAATAGAATAACTTGAAATTCAATATGCTCTTATAATGTCTACATCATAGGTGCTCATGATGAGGTTAACTTCAAATGAATAACTTGAAATTCCCTCACTAAGCTTCACACACACTTTTATAATGGCTTAAAATTAGAATTGATATTTGTCATGATCATCAAAATAATGATGTTGCATTGATTTTTGGGCTGAGATTCTCTTGGATGACTCATAAATCAACATTTTCTACAAGGAGACACCAATCAATCTTTAGTAGTTTACTTACAAATAGGCAAAGTAAAAGAAAAAAAAGAGAGTATCCAAAATAGAAATGAAATGAAAATAGATGGAAGACACTTATAGACAACAAATCCACACCATTTGGTTCCAAGTCAAGAATAGCAAGGCTTAAATCTCGATGCTTCCATTGAGGATAAGCATGCCAATATCTCAACTTAGTCACTCCTAGTCATACATATTCATTGGGAGTTCCAAGATACCTATTGTATACAACAACCTCTCATGAATAGAACATGAATAGAATGTTACCAAACTACTTTCCAACCTTTTTGAAACTTGTAACCTATTATAAAAACAACACAATTTAATCTTCCATTTAGTTTACTAATCTATAGAGAATATCCTACATCATTTTTTGCATATTTTTGAAAAGATACCATTGAAGTCTCTATCCTTTTCCACAATTCTAGACATAAAGTGTGCTACATTTGCAAGTTTGATAACTTCATCAATCACCTACATACATGATATAAACATTAGATGATAACATTGGCATCATACAAATTAATGTGCATATTTACAAATTAATCCAACGAACCATCTGGGTCTGCTCTACTCTTTATTGTGTCAATTATTGCCTCATGGTTAGAATCACACACCTTCCACAAGGTGTTGTTCAAAGGTCTAGCCCCATATTTGGTTAAATGAACATTAGATTACATGACAAGGTTCAAGTAATGAAGAATCTTCTAATGCGTGTCAAAGTCCTAAAATGACCAAAATTTAACACTCTTATGTGGTACCTTCTAAGCTATGTTCTAGTAACAACAATTGAGCCTGTAGGGTATTTGATGTTTTCTCCATCTATAATTGGGGCCTCCAAATTTTTTTTGACCTTAACACAATGACACAAGTAATAATACATTCCCTCTTCATTGTCTTCATCTGCAATAACTACATAAACATGCCCTACATTGATACGTGCAACAAATTAGATAAAATTAGTCAACATTACAAATACACTACAAAGTAAGATAACAATAAGAATTTTAAAAACTATGCAAGTAGATATATTACCTAGTTGAACTAGATTTGATATGTGGTCATAGTCAATCGATGATTCGATCTGTGTTAGTTCCAATGCCATCAGAGGGTGATACATGTGAAGTGGGCTAAGATAACTTAATGACCATTTCTCAACCCACTCCTTTGAATCATAATCATTCTAGGTTTGCATTGTACATGAAGAAAAAAAGAATTCCATTTTATGCATATGGATACTCCATGAACCTGCATTTGAGCTAAGGAAAGAGTGTAGCTCACTTGATCCTGTCAGTGTACAACAATCCTCATATGGTGTAATGTTGGTATCATCCATCAACCAAAAAAATCTATGAACTGAAGATGTACCTTCATTACCTAGACCCATCAAAGCATTGCACCACTCGATGATTGATTTTGCATCTATCAACTTTGCATTGTCTTTATACTTTAACTCTTCTCATGCTAATGCTCTTTTGACACATGCTTCTGCACCATCATGCTACCCCTTTCCATGCTCGACCTCACAAAAGTTCCACATATGTTGAACACCTATAATGACATGATTCCTACTCAACTAGTATAATATGTGCAAGTTCTTGAATTGTGCTACATAGTTATCCAACCATATTATATGCCGACTATATGCTATGCCCCTTTGAGCCAAATCACTGTAGAACAACTGGAAGAAACCTTGCACGAACTCTAGAGAATGTGTAGGATCATCACTAATATAAGAGTGATACTCCGTCAATAGCTTCCTTTGGTCCTTTGTACTATCAACTACATGAATGAATGCTATGTGCACACATATTGAAACCTATGTGTATTTTTAATATTGTGACTGCACCTCATATTGTGGCTGTAGAGTGTAGTTCTCTGCAAAGTTGACCACTGAAACTATTCTACTAACTAGAAAGGTTTCCTTGCATAACTTGAATTGTGTGTCCAACCATCGAGCTCTATGAGTATGCCTTGCATAATCATACACAATATTGTCACAAAACATAGACATAAAATCATACACTAGAATCTTCTGAATATCCAAACAAAACTTTTTTCTTGATTACCATGTTTTGTAATGTATGCCACTATTTTATACTTACCAAAATCTACTAGTTTATTTCCCACCTCATGTGTGCTTTCCATATGTTGACATATTGGAATACGTTGCAAGCCACCACAAAACTGACATGAACCATCCAAGCATAGTTTCCTATAGAATATTTGGCCATCCTCTATTTCACATAATTTTTTTGATAAGAACTCTCTTGAAGATGTTGGTGGGGCATGTATGCCACAATCTTGCAAAACATCATTAGTATGCAAATCTAAACATATAGAATGATAAAAATCATAATGGTCAGAGAATTCAATATGTAGTCTACAACAACAAGTAGTGCGTGTGTGATTTATCTTGACATAAAAAGGTTTAAGCATTTCAAAATATCTTTGAAAATTTTGAATTTGAGGATAATCTTGTTGAAATTTATGAAAAAATTGGGTTTGAGTCATATCCAAAAAATCCTTTGGATGTGGCTCACAGTTTTGACTACTGATTCTCCTTCTTACCAAATCCCTTTGATTCAAAGATGGCCTTGTGTTATTCTTCCAATAGTCTTCAATTAGTGTTCTCAATGCTTCAACAACCGGTTTATCTTTTTGTGCGAGTCTCCCTAAGAATTCCCATAATTCATTTAAATCGGTGCCCTCAATTCTTTGCCACCTTTAAATGACTCTTGATAAAGTTTTTCTATTAATTCTCAATTGTTCACTCATCTTTCTAATGAGATGAGATCTCCTTGTTTGACTACTTACCAAAGTTGATGTAATGACTTGTTGGGTGACATTACTATCCTTTGAGCATGAGGTCTTACCCACACTCTCATAAGCACCCATTAGATTCTTCACAATAGTGTTTTCACTTGAAGCATTCGATGTTCTCAACCCAAGAATATTCATGATGTTTCTATACTTTATACCTTGCATCATTTTAACAAATAGTTGACATATTATAGTATCATTTATCCTTTCAAATAACAATTTCCAAATCTTATCAACATATTTTCTACAAGTGCATGCTAGAATCTTACCTTCCATGTCCTGCAAAATATCCTCATCAATATTAATCAAATACTTTGGCTTTCTACACAAAATTATAGGTGGTGTTCTCCTAGGTACATACATCTCAACATTAGTAATTTCATCAATATTTAAGTGAGGTGGGATAGATCATGTACCTTCAATCGAGGGTGGAATATATGACATACCTTGAGGTTGACATGGGGATGATGGATACCTTCTTCATCAAATCTAAGTGATGATGTAATCTCAACTTGAGATGTGGTGGATGGTGTCCCTTCATATTCACTTGCGGTAGATGGTGTCCTTCCATACTCACTTGCGATAGATGGTGTCCCTCCATATTCACTTATGCTTAATGGTGTCCCTTTGTATTCATTTGCAATAGAGGGTGTGTCTCCAACTATAGTATTCAAATATGTCTTTGAATGATGATTTTGCATTCGTTCCCTTTGTGCCGCCAATGCCTTTTCTCTTTTTGATGGTTGAGGTTCCTCTTCAATTGACTTGTTTTTTGCCAATAATATCCAATTTCTTCTTTTGATGATATTCCATCATCCATTCTTTATTTTTTTCTTTATTAGTTTAACACTCTTTGTTTGTTGGTTTATTCCTTCTTAATTTCCTTAGCATGTCCAATAATTTTACATGTAGCATAGTAATGAGACAAATATTAGCTCCTAAAAAATGAATCCATACAAATAAATGAAATATATGTCATTCAAGGCTTCATAAAAAATACTTACAATCATCCTATAGAAGAGTATTTCTAGAAAGAAAAAGGTCACATGAATTTATTGGATGGAATTCCTTAAAGAAATATCACATGAATTTCTTGGACCCATTTTTTCAAATAGGCCAAGTTAGGTTTCCAATTTCACCGAATTGACAACCTAATGGGTCATCATCGGGAGACCTAATTTATTGGACCCATTTTCTCAAATAGGCCAAGTTAGGTTTCCAATTGCACTGAATTAGAAATATAGTGGGTTATCTCTCTCTCTCTCCCCCCTCTAACCTTAACCATAAACCCTAAAACCTTAACCCTCTACCTCTGATTTGATTTTCTTGATCTCGATTTGACCTCTGAATCCCAATCCTGAACGTCTGATTGAATCCTGGATTTTGATTTGCCCTTCGATGATCCTGATTCTTGACTGATTCCTTTTTCTACCCTGGACGGATTTGACAACCCTAAACTCTCCTCTCTAATCTTTTATTAAACCTGACCCCTGAAATCCCATTGCCCCTCACCTCTCACCCTAATCCATCAACCCCTATAACCCACCCCATACATTGGACCTCTCAACCCTAATCATCAAACCCATACCCAAACCCTCTACCCTAAACCCTAAACTCTCCTAAACAACCCCAAACCCTAAACTAAACCCTTAAACCTTCTATCCTCTACCCTCAACCCTAATCCGTCAACCCAATATCCTCAACCCTCAACCCTTAAATACTAATCTCTCAACCCCTATACCCTCTACCCTATACATTGGAACCTCAACCCTTAAACCTTAAACCCTTAAAACTTTTACCGTCTACCCTCTACCATCTACCCTATACATTAAACCCTCAACCCTCAACCCTCAATTCTTAAACCCTCAGCCCTCTACCCTCAACCCTCTACCCTCAACCCTTAAACCAGAATCCCTTAACCCCTATACCCTCTAACCTATACATTCGACCCTCAAACCTATCCCCTCAACCCTGTACTCTCAATCCTCTACCCTCTACCTTAAACCCTCAACCCTCAACCCTTAAACCCTCTACCCTCTACCCTATACATTAAACCCTCAACCCTCAATTATCAACCCTCAACCCTTAATCCTTCAACTCTCAACCTTTAAACCCTAATCCCTCAAACCCTATACCCTATACCCTATACCCTATACCCTATACCCTATACCCTATACATTGGACCCTCAACCCTATACCCTCAGTCATCTACCCTCAACCTTAAACCCTACACCCTTAAAACCTCTACCCTCTACCCTCTATCCTATACATTAAACCATCAATTCTCAACCCTCAACCCTTAATCCCTAAACCCTCAACCATTAAACCTTAAACCCTCAAACCCTATACCCTCTACCTTGTACATTGGACCCTCAACCCTAATCCTTCAACCATATGTACCCTCAACTCTAATACATAATCCCTATACCATCAATCCAATACCCTAAACCATCAACCCTATACCCTCAATTCTCAACCCTCTACCCTATTGTGCTATAGAAAAATGGCCCCTGGTCATTTTCATGGCCTTTTAGGTCTTGGTTCATGATGTTTGGTCTATTTTTCTCTAATTTTATATTGTAATATGTATTGAATATGCATATTTATGTACTAAAATTCAAATAATGATGTCTTGTGAAGGTGATGTGAAGTGTTGTAAAACATTTCTATACTCTCCTATACTTTATTCATTGTATTTCACTTAAAAATCACCTTTTCATCACTAAACAAGTCCTATTTTGAAGTGTTGTAAAGTCTTGTAACAAGATTTCACGCTTTTCTAGGCACTTCACTATTTACACCTTTTTAATGCTTTATTTCACCTTTTTATGCCCTTATAAGATTTAATTAAGTGTATATTTGGATGTAAGCCCGACAAACAACATTAAATATAAGATATTTCCCAACACCCATTTTTAGGTCCTATGTGGGACCCATTCGCCATGGGTGGTGAATGAGTCCCCCTTGGCTCCAAATTCAAAATATTTTAAATTTCCTTTTAGGTTTTTATTTAAAATCACTTGACGTCAGCATATGATGAGGTATTAATGGGTTACTAAGGCACATGAATGTATAAATAAGTGTTTTTACATCCATTCTAACCCCCATTCATCAAGTTCACTCATTCAACTATTCACTCAAGCATTCAAGCATCTTCCAACATCAAATCAAGCACTATTCAAGCATTGTGGAGCATCCATTGAAACACCTTTAGATTTTCATCAACAAGGGTTTGGTAAGCTGATAGCATTTTCATGTTATTTGTTTATCATTCTCTTGCATTTCATTATTTTATTAAGGGTTTGATTACAAAAGTGGGGTTTGACCAAGGCAAACCCCTATTTGCTAACCCTTAACCATTTTCCCCATCTTGCATGTGTGTTTGCAGACCTAGATATGTAGATTTAACAAGAATTTAGGTGATTGAAGATTGGTCAACAATTCAACTAGGTGCTTTAAGTCAAACCAATTGTATTTCAAGCTTGGAGAAGGTTTTCTATCCGTTTCTTGTAGAACTGACTTCAACAACTTGACAAGCAGACATTTCCAGATTTGGTGTTGCAAATTTTTCTCTTGATTTCTCAAAATTTTGGGAGAGGACTAATTTTCCACCAATGGCGAGTGAGTCCCACCTTAAGACTAAAAATCTAAATTTTGTCAGATTCTGGATCTAATAGTTAGAAACTTGCTTCTGATAGTTTCTCACCAGTAGCATGACTAATTAACCACCCTTGGTGAATGAGTCCCACTGTTGATTTTTCATTAATCTCAAAAAACATTCAAGACATTCCAGATTCCTCAAATCTTGCCTAGGTGCACTCTAATTCATCTTTTCTCTTTTTGTTTTGTATTTATTCATCTTTTAGTTAATTGTTTGCATGTCATAGCATGTTTTCTAACATAGCCTAAATGTTAGTTTTTCACTCATAATCAGTCATGTAGATCAATTAATTGAATTTAGTTCACTTCATTTAGCTTAAATAACATCATACATAACATAATTTGAATGAAACCCTTAGCATTTTTGGCCCTACCTCTCTCCTTTTAGGTGAAAAACCCTAGAACAACTAGAGAAGTCCTTGGGTACCAAAAATCTACGGTTCATTTTGGTGAACTTGCATTTTGAACACTTTGCATTTCTAATTTCATTCACATATTGCATCCTAGATTACATTTGTATTAACATTAAATTAGCATATTATTTTGTTCTTGCATTCTAGGACTTACAATATTGCATTAGTGAAGACTTTGTTTAGTGTTCATTTTTGCATTGCATATCATTGAAAAAATTGAAAAGATGCATTCTGCATCCTTAATTGCATTCTAAACAACATTAGAATCACATTTAAATTTTTGAAAAACACAAAAAAATCTCATTGTTGGACTCATTCACCACCCTGGGTGAATCAGTCCACCTGCACTATGCATATTGCATTTTCAAACTTTTTTGGCTTTTTCCTACATTTCTATTTTCTGTAGTTATTTCTCTATTATAGTCAACAAAATTTATGTTATTTTCATTTAGAACCCATAGATTACTTGGCATTTTCATTAAACCTATCTTTTGTGGTACTTGTATGAGTGTTTGGTGCCCCATTGATAATACTTTATTGAGATGAAGTTCTAGAGTCATGGCCTCCCGCGATAGCACTTTCGTTGTGGACCTTGGGATCTCAAAAGCTCCTACTCCTAGTATGGACAATGGTGCATTAGGCATTGAAAATACCACTTCTATGCCTTCATTTTTCCATCCAATGAATGTTGACACCCAACACAACTCCCTCCCACAAGAAAAGGTCATTTATATTCATGAGTATTTTGCACATTTACAACAAGACTTGTCACTTGAAAAAATTTCCACAACCACCATACCTGCAATTGAAAACCTTCATCATTTGATTGAAAGTGATGATGGCTTACACGTTATAAAGAGAATTACCAAGATTTACAATAAACATGCCTCTTCTAATACCCAATCCACAAACATTCCTGTAACCCAAGGAGGACCTCAAGTTCCTCCCCCTTCAACCATAGCATCCATACCAACTTATACCACTTTGCAAGTCACCACAACTAAGCACCAGGTTAGTTATGTGGCTCCTTCTTTCCCAATTCGAACTAGGAATTCGAACTAGAATTCCTAGCTCCTTGTGGCATTACAAGTCCCTTCCACTACTTTCACCCCTCTTATTGTTCCTTTCACTTCCCCTAACATCACATACACTCCATCACCATTTTCCCTTCCACCCCAAACCACTTACCTCGACCCTGCTCCTACACAACTCCTTAACACCGTTTCATCCATGCAACAACTTTACACCATTAGCCAAGGTCAAAATGCTCCACCCACATATCATGTCTGTAGCAACCCCTTATCCTTAGAAATCTTATGTACCCTGATGCCACAAGGGATAGAAATTCCTCGGTTTGAGAAATATGGAGGTAAAGGTGACCCTATCAACCATGCTAATGCTTATACAACTTTATGCAATGATTTTATCCTTGATGATAACTCTTTGCCAAATTTTTTCCAAGCACCTTGAAAGATACTGCCTTAGAGGGGTTTTCCAAATTTCCCAATCATTCCATCCGATCCTTCAATGAATTAGTGGATGCTTTCATAAGTCACTTTCAAGTTCATATGACCCCTAAAAAGACAATGGCTGACCTATTGCGTTGTAGAAAAAATGCATATGAGAAAGTCACTGATTTAATTTCATGCTATCAGTCATTGTATGCTCAAGTAGACGTGAAAATTCTTGATTCACATTTGTAGAAGATGTTTATCAAAAACTTACACACAAACCTTTAGGATAAGTTAACTATGATGAAATTCCCTTCATTCATGCAGTTATGCACAACCTTTTGTGAATACCATAACTTGGTTTCAAGTCATGATTCAAAATCCACTTCTAACTGGGCTAAAAAACCTGAACACAACAATCAAACCAACAATCAAAACTTTTGCAAACCAAATAGAGGATTTTTATAGTTCAATCCGCCTCCTCAACCACAACTACAACCAACCCAACCGATTCCAAACCAAGTGGTAGCTATTAAAGCAGTGGTGCCTTATACCTATGGGGACCTGAAGAGACAATTTACTCCCTTACCCCATACCCTTCATAATACAATGAACCAATTTCTCTAGCAACACATGATCACTTTGCCACCTGTTAAACCACTTGATCCCACCTGGCCATTACCACCCACCTTCAAAACTAATGCTTATTGTCATCTTCATTTCCAAAATGGACATGACACTAAACACTGCAAACGTATAAAACATTTAGTTGAATACCTTATTGATTTAGGCCTTTTGTCCATTGTGAGTGTTAATGATCATAGAAATAAGTCCATTGCACCCCCTAACCAAAATTTACAAATCTTCACCAATCCCATGCCTAAACACAATATCTCATGTGTTAAGGTTAGTGAACCTTCAAACACTGATGTAATAAATGTTCATACCAATAGTGAACAACCTGATATAATTCCAACTATTACCCAAGTTACTCCTATGGATAAACTTGTGGGTGCGATAGACATTATCCCTCGTAAGGGCCAAATAAATAAATCTCTTGATATCACTTTTTCCGCTAAAGATATACTTCAAAAAATTCTTGATGGTCCTCTTTACATAGCCGATAGAATCTATGATAAGCCCACCAACGAGATATTAATAGATCTTGCCTGTGGTGAGAATGTGATCACATAAGAGTTTTTAGTATTACATGATCTCTATCAAGATGATTATAATAAATTGATTGCATCGATTAAGACACACTAGTTTTGCATGCCCTATGATTGGATCAATCATGCTCCCATTACAAATAGGACACAAAACTTTAGATGTAGCATTTTCAATTATTCCACAATCAGATCAATTTCGTTTATGGATAGGCCACCCTTGGCTTCGCTCAATGAAAGTGGTCCCATTAGTGGTTCGCAAATGTTTGAAGTTTCCACATGGAAATAAAATATTTACCATACACCATAATGGATTTAATCCCTTATCCTCTAATGGTAATTTTTCCTTAGAAGCCTTTTGGCCTAAACCTATGGAACCCATCCCCCCTCAAAAGGATTTATTTTTCATTATCTATCAAAATTTCAAAGCCAAACACATAGCTAAATTGTCTCTTTGTAACATGTCCCCATCCACTTCCACTCCTCCCATCATAGATGAAACCATGCTTCAACCTGAATCTGACATTGAACAAACCATAGAACCTCATGACCAACCACCCTTAGCAACTTCCCCACCATCATTTAAATGACCAAGGGAAAATGAAACAACTCTTGTCATGCTTCCTTGCATTAAACAAGTGTATAAAGCTAAAGAGAAAGTGCTTGAACCTTCTTCTTCAATTTCTTCTGTTCTTCCCACTTTAGAAGAAAAGGAACCTATGATGACTCAATCCTCTCTTACACCTCACCAACTTCAAAACATAATTAAATGAAACCGCGGTGCTAGAGAATGTAGGCATTGTCATTGTCTCCTCGCTCGTCAATCATAGATGGAAGAAAATAAAGAAAACCAACCTCTACCTCTAATAGAAGAAACAAATGACCACCCTCCTTCTCCTGACCTACCACAAGATAGTCCAATCCAACATTCCCAACAAAATGAACCAATCCAACAACCACAACTTTTAATACACCCTTCCTTGGAAATCACCCTTCATCCTCCTGTTGTCATCAATCTTGATGATGATGATGATGAGGAGATTTCCAAAATAGATGAAGAAGTGGACAATGATATAAATTCATTATTTTCATCTACCATGAGCTTAAATGATAAATCCTCTCAACCAAGTGAAGAACCTGGTATGACTCCTAGCTTGGCACTTGCAATTATTCCTTTGGAAAATCAACCAGCCTCGCATTACACTAAACATGATTGGGAGGTGGATGCCTTTCTAGATGATTGACTTGCATTCTCCTAGCTATCCTTTTTGCATTTCTCTTGTCCTTTTTTCATTTTCATGTGTGTATCGTGTTCCCCTATAATGTGCATTTTATGTTTCCTTCTCTTTGTACACTTATTCTATTTGTATCTCTTCTTCTATATGTTGTGCCTTTCCTTTATCACTTTTTCTTTTGTGTTTTCCTTTTGGGGATGAATCAAAGCATATAGATGCCCTATGTCTCTTCCATGTTGACCCAAATGGTCCTTGTCATTTTATGTTTTTGTTTTGTGTTCTCCTTTTGGGGATGACACAAAGCATATATACAACCTATGTCTCTTCCATGTTGACCCAAAAGGTCCTTTTTCTTTTTGTTTATGTTTTCCTTTTGGGGATGATGCAAGGCATTGAGACTACAATGTATCCTTCATGTTGACCCAAAATATTTTTCATTTTCTTTCTCCTTTTTATTTCTTCCTTTTCACTTGTTTTTTCCTTTTGGGGACGATGCAAAGTGTTGAGACCGCAATGTCTCTTCCATGTTGACCCAAAATAGACTTTATTTTTCTTTTGTTTTCACTCTCTTTGTGTCATTCTTCTAGTTCTATGTGCTTTGGGGAATGATGATAGTTATGAGCTCTTTCATAAAAAAATTGCAGCAACAAACATACTGACCCAAAAACCATAGATCCCTTATGTGTTTGGTGTGCTCTTTTCTGGGGGGAAACTCCCTTTCCTTGTTTTTCATTGATGTGACACACCCTAAATTTGAAACATATGACTCAGCATAGCGCTTTCCAAGTTGGATCTCATGTAATTTTTTATTTTTTGCATTTTTCGTTTGCTACTTTAAAGTAATTTCTCATAGAACGATGTGTCACAATTCCTTTAAAGTGGGGGGCATACATTACCATCAATTCATTTAAATTCTTGGTTCCTAGTGTAGCCTTCTTGTTCATATGATGTGTTTGTCACTTTTTGGATGACATTGGGTGTGATGTCCTTCATAAGTGTGATCTATCTTAGCATATTACATTCCTCTTGGTGGCCTGATGTGATGCACTACATCCCCTAAGTTGTGAATATACTATTCTTTGATTGGTCCTCTCTTGGAGACATTAGACACAATGTTCCCTAAGTGACTGACCTTGCATGAACTTAAAACATCTTTTACATTTTACATTTTTACCACCTTGCATAACGCAAATTGCATGCGTGTGATACCTTCCTTTTTGTTCATGAGTTCTAAGCATACGAAGCTTTGCTTGTCTCATGAAGCACAAACTGGAATTTTTCCTTCTGGCACCTTGTTAAAGTTATCAGGAGGTGTAACTTTGATATGGTTGAGAGGGAAGCCCATGTAGTGGCATGACTTTTCCGCATAGCCACCTTTGTGTTTGTGAGTACATACCAACTAGCGTATGTATCTCCCCTTTTTGGGATTTCTCACCTCGTAGACAATCAAAAGTTTCATGGCCCTAGAGTGAGTATACTTATTCCTTCTCACCTGGCAGACCATCATGAGTTCTCTCTCCCCAAAGTGAGGATACATTCTCAATCATCCTAGATCTAATCCACAACTAGTTGGACAGACGATCGAAGCTTCATTCGATTCTCTCTTTCATTTGTGTGTTCCTTTGTTCTTATGCTTCATTTGCCATGGGATCTTCATCCTGTGGGCTTGATCATCCCTCTTGATCATTGTTATTCCATCTTGCTAACATAAGTGCATTTGAACCCTCCTCTCAATGTTCATGGCTACTTTAGTGTGATTTTGAAGCAGGTTCATCCTCTCACTAAAGTGGGGGATAAATGTTCCATAGAAAAATGGATCCTGGTCATTTTCATGGCCTTTTAGGTCTTGTTTCATGATGTTTGGTCTATTTTTCTTTGATTTTATATTGTAAAATGGCTTGAACGTGCATATTTATGTACTAAAATTCAAATAATGATGTCTTGTGAAGGTGTTGTGAAGTGTTGTAAAACATTTCTACACTCTTCTAGACTCCATTCATTTCAATTCACCTAAAAATCACCTTTTCATCACTAAACAAGTCCTATTTTGAAGTGTTGTAAAGTCTTGTAACAAGATTCCATGCTTTTCTACGCACAACTTCACTATTTACACCTTTCTTATGCTTTTTTGACTCTTTTATGCCGTTATAAGCTTTAATTAAGTGTATTTTTTAATGTAATCTTGAAAAATAACATAAAATATAAGATAATTCCCAACACCCATTTTTAGGTCCTAGGTGGGACAAATTCACCATGGGTGGCAAATGAGTATCCCTTGGCTTCAAATTCAAAATATTTTAAATTTTATTTCGAGTTTTTATTCAAAATCACTTGATTTTGGCCTATGATGAGGTATTAATGGGTTACTAAGGCACAAGAATGTATAAATAAGTGTTTTTACATACATTCTAACCCCCATTCATTAATTTCACTCATTCACCTATTCACTCAAGCATTCAAGCATCCTACAACATCAAATCAAGCACTATTCAAGCATTGTGGAGCATCCATTGACACAACTTCAGATTTTTGTCAACAAGGTTTGGTAAGTTGATAGCATTTTCATGTTATTTGCTTATCATTCTCTTGCATTTCATTATTTTAGTAAGGGTTTGATTATGAAAGTGGGGTTTGACCAAGGAAAACCCCTATTTGCTAACCCTCAACCATTTTTCCTATCTTGCATGTGTGTTTGAAGACCTAGATATGTAGATTTAATAAGCATTTAGATGATTGAATATTGGTGAACAAGTCAACTAGGTGCTTCAAGTCAAACCAATCATATTTCAAGCTTTGAGAAGGTTTTCTATCCGTTTCTTGCAGAATTGACTTTGGCAACTCGACAAGCAGACATTTCCAGATCTGGTGTTGTAAAGTTTTCTCCTAATTTCTTAGAATTTTGGGAGAGGACTGATTCACCACTAGTGGTGAATGAGTCCCACCTTAAAGTTGAAAATCTATATTTTTTCAGATTCCAGATCCTGATAGTCAGAAACTTGCTTCTAATAGTTTTTCACTAGTATCTCGACTAATTCGCCACCCTGGGTGAATGAGTCCCACTATTGATTTTAAATAATCTCAAACAAAATTCAAGATATTCCAGATTCCTCAAATCTTTCCCAGGTGCACTCTGATTCATCCTTTCTTTTTTTGTTTTGCATTTATTCATCTTTTAGTTTATTGTTTGCATATCATAGTGTGTTTTCCAACATAGCCTAAATCTTAGTTTTGCATTCATAATTAGTCATATAGATCACTTAATTGCATTTAGTTCACTTCATTTAGCTTAGATAACATCATACATAAAATAATTTGAATGAACCCCTTAGCATTTTTGGCCCTACCTCTCTCCTTTTAGGTGAAAAACCCTAGAAGAGCTAGAGAAGTGCATTGGTGCCAAAAATCTATGGTTCACCTATACATTGAATCCTCAACACTCACATATCTCTGTCCCTCCCTCCTTTTATCTCCTTCTCTCTATCCCACTTCTCCCTCCATCTCTCCCTCATTCCATCCCTCCCTCTTTACCCTAATCCATCAATTGTATACCCTCAACCCAATACCCTAAACCATCAACTGTATAGGTCCTCAACCCTATACCCTCAATTCTCAACCCTCTACCCTATACATTGGATCCTCAACCCTCATATATCTCTCTCCCTCCTTCCTCTTCTCTCTCCTCTATCTCACTTATCACTCCATCTACCCCTTCCTCTTTACCCTAATTAATCAACCGTAAACCCTCAACCCTTAAACCATTAAACACTCAACCCTAAACCCTCAACCCTCAACCCTGAAATGCTAAACCCTTAAACCTAGGTAAACTCTCTACCCTAATCCCTCTACCCTCAACCCTAATCCTCTACCTCAACCTC
>VDFB02193867.1:143543985-143695714 GCA_007258455.2 Sequoia sempervirens | reverse complement strand
TATCAAGAAAAATCGTGCATCAACTACATAGTGTTAGCTAACTTCTGACCGTAGTGATTTTAAAAATTCTAAAAAAAAATTCATCATACGAGGGTCGTACAAGAGTTGTGTTATATTTTTTTTGGAAAAAACAACACCAATTTGTGTATGTCCCTCATTTGAACCCCTTAATCTCAACCATTTTCAAAATAAATTAGTATTTTAGAAAGTAGACTCAGAGCACTTGAATCATTCTTTTTGTTCCATCTCAAAATTTTGAGTGTAACTATCCTCAATTTCACGTCCAAGGTCAGTATTTCCTGATTTTAGAAAAAAAAATGGCCACTTAAGCCTCCTTTTTGGGAACCATCTTGGTGCACTTACCCATCAATTAGGAGTAAGATTCAATTAGGATTCAATTAGAGATCAATTAGGGTTGAGGTTAGGCTAGGGTTAGGGTTAGAATTAGGGTACTATTTAATTAGGGTTAGGGTTATGATAGGGTTAAATTAGGGTAAGGGTTCTAAGATAAAGTTTGGGGTTAGGCTTAGGGTTGGGGTTAGAATTCAATTAGGATTAGAGTTATGGTTACAATTATGGTAATAGTTAAGATTCAATTAGGAATTAATCAGGTTTATGGTTATTCTTTATATTCAATTAGGTTTAGGGTTTATATTCAATTGTAGTTAGGGTTAAAGTAATGTTAGGTTTAGGATTCATTTAGGATTAAGTTTAGGGTTTAATTAGGGTTACAGTTAGGATTAAGGTTAGGGGTAGTGTTTAGGTTCAATTAGGGTTGAACTTCAATGGGTTAGGATTAAGGATCTGGTTTAATTCAGGTTGAATTTCAACAAGATTAGGTTGTGGTTAGGGTTAGGATTTCCAAGATAAGATTAGGGTTAAGGCTAGAGTAAGGGTTAGGGTTAGGGTTGGGGTTTAATTAGTGTTAGGGCTGGGGTCTAATTTGGGTTAAGATTCAATTAGATTTAGGGCTAGGGTTCAATTGATGTTCAATTTGGGTAAGGGTTTTAGGATAAATTTTAGGGTTAGGGTTAGGATTCGAGTTAGAATTTAACTAGGATTAGGGTTAGGCTTACAATTACTATAAAAGTTAAGATTCAATTAGGACTTAATTAGGGTTTTGGTTAGGATTCATACGTAATTAGGGTTAAGATATACAATTAGAGTTATGGTTATAGTTCATATTCAATTAGGGTCAAGGTTCAACTAGGGTAAGTGCACAAAGTTGAGTCCAAACGTGGAATTTTTTTCCTTAGCCAAAAAAATGAAATCAGTATTACAAAAATAGGATCTCAATTTTTATAAATGGAATCTCGATTTTTAAAAATTGAGATCCCATTTAGCTTTGGGATCCTTATGCTAAATTCCAAACAGGATCCCGCTTTTTAAAAATTAGGATCCTATTTGTTAAAGGGTCTCGAACCAACGGATGTGGAACGAGATCCTGATTATTAAAAATCAGGATGTTTCATAATAATCAGGATCCCATTTTAAGATGTGTAATTCCTTAAATTTAACACTCAAATATATAGTTAAGGAAAAAACACAACTATCAAATTTCATTCAAGAATGCTTGGAAAACTCACAAAAGGCTGCTACCCAGAAGGCACTACAAGGAAGAATACAATATTTAACCAGTTAAAGATTAATATATTTAGTTGGACAACTAAATTTCTTACACAATCCTAAGAGGGTTTTCAAATGGGGACATGGAAATTAAATCATCAAGACAAACTTAAATAATTCAACCAATACATTCATAAACTGAAGGCACAATCAAGTCATAAGCTAAGCAAATACACTAAATCGATATCAACTCAAAGTAATGAAAAGAGCACACACCCTAGGGGCCAGACCTAATTCCTCGGGGGCCCGTATCTGACGGCCTTGCCTACGTATATAATTTGTAGAGGAACCGTAGTTCGACAAATCAAGCTTGTATCCCCACACTCTTAGAAACCATGAAGGTACACCAACAAGGTTCAATTCACATTTGAAATGACTACACTTTAATGAGTACATACAATAGATCATCCCAAAATTTAAACCATCCATCCATTACTAGACACAACTATAGGGTCTCTCAAGAAATTCTCAACAATGAATAGATACACCAACTCTCCCAATAATTTCATTTGAGAACAATAATACATAGGACATAAAAATGGGTAGAAGAGATAGACTACAATCTATCACACACAACCTCCATAATTGTTAAGACAATTTACTATTTGGTCAGCAACATACTTTCTTATTAGTCTTAATTTTCAGGTTTAATAACATCGAAACAAAATTTTATAATCATTCCTATAAGTTAAAATTTGACATGCCTAAAAATGCTAACTTATTACTTTTCAATTTTGTTGAATTACAACAAACAAGGGAAAAATTCAAATAGTGATAACTCTCATGATGCTAATCCATATTTAAAACTTCATTATGATCCTAAAAGGGGAAAGAACAAAGGTCAAAACCCAAAAATTGATTTGTAAGAATCCCCAACATGAGTGAGCAGTTTTTTTTTTTGCAACTACACCAACTGGTTTACCCAAAACAATAGTAGGCAAACAAAATAAAATAAAATAAGATAATTAAAAGAATACTTATTTATAAATTCAATTGAAATTATATTTAATCATATTAATGTTTGTAATTCAAAATTAAATAACAAGACACATATTTAGAATATTCAAAAAATTGCACAAATTCATTCGAAAACATATAGTCCCAACAAATAGTCAATATAGTCTACAAACAAGGAACAACAATAATTAAAATAGGCATGAAAAAGAATAAATTGAAAATAACTTAATGAGGACATTAAAAAAAATGAGACCAACTATATTTTCAAAGGCAATATAGTAATAGAGGAGAAGACAACCAAAAGCATGAGTAGATTATAGTTTAGAAGGCTGTAGCAAAAGATAATATCTATACAATAAAAAATAATTACTACCCATACTAGTTTCTACTATAAATCTGGGAATATTAAGAATAAGTAAAGATCAAAGTAAATTCTAGAGTCCACAATCCTTTAAAAGAAAAGCTTTCATAATCGTTAATGTTGAGTACATGGACTGGCTTGATTCATAGCTAACTCAAGGATTTTATTGGATATCATACAACCAGATTTATTAAAATAAAATAATGCATGATAAGTTTCCAATGCTGATTATGAAGATCTAATTTGAAAGAATTTAATATCAATAATAGTGATAGTCTGAAGTTAATTCCAATCACAATAGAACTCAAGTCTACATCCATCATTTCAAATTTATCAACTAGAAAATTTATGAATAATAAACAACATCCTACACTATAGTTATATATATATATCTTCCACTCATTTATTATGATGACTACCCATAGTATACTAGTGTAAATACAAACTGGACATCAAACAAATATTACTTCAACTGATTAAACAAAACTCCATTATTAATGACTAGATGGAAACATAGTAGATATGGCTATTGAAGATGCCAATAGATGCAGTGAATGAAATAATACTAGGCTATGTGACTCTATGACCACAATAGCACTATAACAACACTATATGTCATTGTAACTGTACTTAGTGGCACAGTACCAAAATGAAGGAACTAAACATCACACCAAAACTCACCAATTTTAGATTCAACCTATAATTTACACACTTTTTTATTTAAATAAAGGTTGTTTCTTATCACTAGCATTACATTCAATTGACTGCCCACTACAAAGAAATGAATTGTTGCCTCTCTAACCAATTTTATTAACAAGAGTTAAAAAAAACGATTATCTTGTTCCATAGAATTATAAGATGTTGCTAAAATTATTCAAAGAAAAAAATTATCCTTATCACTACCTAGCTGACTGTTTGAAAGAAATGTTCTACCTCCAAAATAAACTTAATTATTACCAAGAAAAGAGACAGATAATAGTTACTGATATCGTAACTTGCTTGAATGAGTAGCTAAACACTGCATGACTTTGAGAAAACCAGAAATGTATGCAGTGCAGCCAAATATATCACATAACATTTTAGATGTGGTGAGTTGAAGAATACTGAAGGTCGATGAAATTTTGATACAAGACCAACAACTTTCTATCGCCCCATCAATGAAGGGTGCTATTAGAAAAATTAAAAATTTCACTTGTAGTTAAGAAAGATTCGAGAAAGTCAACAATTGCTTTTAAATATATAATTTAGTGTGGAATTCCATGTTTTAGCTATTTCAATTTTCTAATTATTATTATTATTATTTTATTTTATGATTTCTTTTAGTTGAGCAGAATATTTGGGCATAATATATGTGTATTAGCTGAAGATGTATCAAAACCATTATCTTTTGTCTATACAGATTCACAAGATTTAGTTCTAAATTTGTTCTCACATTTCTTAACCATTTAATGCTATCAAAAAGAGTTTGTCTCTTGCATAATAGACCAACATTACCTAAGCCTATATAGGTTGCGCCAAGTAAGAGTTGATATATTTTTAAAAAAATTTAGAAACATATTTTTATGTATCATTATTTAAAAAAAAACACAACAATAAGGAATTGGAGTAGGAAAAGAAATACGATGGTTTAGAAGGAATGGCTTATCATTTATAGGCATAGGTGCCTTAATTTGATTTGAGTAATGCCCTGACCGTAAGATAATTATAGTAAGGATTTGGTAAGTATGGTTGGTAATTACAAGACACAAATACCCTTGCTTAACAACAACTACATTCTTACGCTAATAGGAATGTTTGAATGGGGGAGGAACAACTGTTATAAGTAAACATGCATGCAAAAATGTGGATGCTAAGATATTGTTTTCATAGCCATAAATGACCACACCCTCAAAAGTGTAGACCCATCGAGTGCATTGATTGCAGGACGTGGACAAGATGGATGTCTCGATGAATACGTGGAGGTAATTGGTTATGCACAAAAAGAGGTTTGATAACAATCTCTATAAACTATTAAGAAAAATAACTAGGAAAAAAAAGAAAAGTAAAACCAGACTTGTGACATTGATCAAAGGAAGCACCAGGAAAGTATACACAACACTCATATTCTTCTCTGCCTCCCCATCTAAAACTGGCAAGCACCCCCATGATTTTATTTCATTTACCAATATAATATTTGGCTTGAATTCCCCCATTGATTCTGCACTAAATTCCTGATTTCTTCCACTCCTGATATTGGTGTTATTCTCTACTCCCTCTAGGCATGCTTGACCACCCTACCAGTAAGCTAATTGGGTATTCCAAATTCTCCATTGCCTATTATCCCTCTAAAATAACTACCCAAAAGGTGAATGATAGTCATTTTCTTATATCCCTTTTGGGAAAAATGGCTACCACCAACCAATGCCACTCTGACTAAAAAGTTACCAGAAAAAAAGAAATTCCCCCCGAGATAATTTTTGGGGAGCATTAAAACACGCACTTCCTACACATCGTCCTTGAGGGATACCACACCTCTTCCTAGATAATACGCAGGTTCCTGTATTTTCTTGACCAATTCCCACACTCAGTAATTCTAGCTCAGAATGATGGAAATGAAGTAAAAAATTAAGTTGTTGAGAAGATGAATGGATATGGCAGACAAATTCAGAATTCTAGAACTACTACCATCCCTTCCCCCAGAGAACCAAAATCTTCTACAATAAATTAAGATCTTTCTATGGCCATCATGGCATGTCCTCCTATCATTAATTAATTGGGCAGTTGGTGAGAGGTGTACAAGTTTAAAACTGATCCAAGTGCAACAACCCATATCTAGAACACTGTCCATGCAATAAATGGATTTAGTGCACTCCGCTGATCAACATAATCATGTGAAACCAAATCAACAAGCAAAGAAAGTCATGAAAATATAGATTTCAAGGAGCATTTATGGGTGGCGAGTAGGCATAGAAATTAAATCAACACTTGCAAATTTCTTGGCTTGTTTATGAAGTTTCTAAATACCTCCACCATCCCTTTTCGGTTAGGCATAGTAGAGACAAATTAAAGAGGTTACGAACATTTATGTCTTCATAGACCTCTTATCTTCTATCCATCTAAAGTTTACCATGTCATTCCATGTTTTCCCTTTCCTCATTATTAATGCTCAACTAAATACACATTTTAAATGTCACCAAATATTTAGCTATTCAACTTTATCAATAAGATTATTATATTCTATCAACTAATCTTTAACTTAATGATATTGGTATTATTTAAATTAACTCTTTTAAGTTCAATAATAATATCATCCTTTAATCAACAATTTAACCAAATAAAATTCTTTTATAATTTATCCTCTTATAAAGCTAACCAATAATTGTATCATAAAACAAACTAATTCAATGTAAATAGTATTTTTATTTAACCAATGCTTAGACTATATCTATATATAATATTATAAGCAAAAATTACCCTGGGTTAACACCCTCTTTTGCTTCCTATTTATAATTTAAAATTCATTTTTCACAATTTATGATTATATAACATCTTTATGGTAATGACAATAAAAAATAAAGTAAGGAACAGAAATACAACATTGTTTGCTAGACAAAAATCACCTTATTTATTGCTTGAAATAAGTCTAGCTATCTATTTAGGTAAAGTATGTAACAAATCAGGGTTGTAATAATCTCATGTGGGCCAGGATCTTACAAAAACATTAGATACAATGTTTCCCAGGATGATACCTTGCACTTGTCCTCTCTTGGAAACATAATGAGACCTTTTGTGCTTGTCCTCTCTTGGAAGCATTGGGTATGATGTTCCCCAGGATGAGACCTTGTATCTATCCTCTCTTGGAGATGTTAAGCATGATTTCCCCTAAGAGTAAGTCCTCATATGAACTAAGCAAAATCCCTTTGAACATCCCTCTCTTTCTTGTTGCATTTTTCTTTTGTCCTTATCATAGTCATGGGGGTATGATGTTGATATGGACTTCCTGGGGCTCACCTAGTGAACAAATAGCTTCACTGGCCCTTTTGAGAATGCATTTTTGTGCCTTATTAAGTTCATGGAGGTATGGATTTGATATGGTTTCTTGGGGCTCACCTAGTGAACAAATAGAATCACTAGCCCTTGTGAGCATGGATTTTTGTACCTTATTAAAGTCATGGATGGATGGATTTGATATGGTCCCTTAGGGCTCACCTAGTGGACATCTAGCTCCCACTAGCCCTTGTGAGCATGCATTTTTTTTGCATAGTAGACAACGCATTCCACTTGTAAATCTTTTTGGACAAATAGCCTAGACTTGGTCCACCACATTGGAAAAACAATCAAAGCTTGATCCATTGTAGTTTTTCCTTTTTCCTTTTACCTTTTCTTTGATGGTGTATGTTTGCAATCTAGTTATGGATTTATATATCATCTACAAGTGTGTTCCTTTGTGCCTATGTTGGCTTTCCATAGGATCTTGATCCTAGGGGCTTGACCACCCTCTTGATTATTTTCATCCTATCTTACTAAAATCTACACATTTGAACCCCTCTTGATTGCATGGTTGGCTACTTTAGTGTGAGTTTGAAGTAAGTTCATCCTCTCACTAAAGTGGGGGCTAAATGTAGTGTAGTAAAATGCATACCCTTGCATTTTCACACTTTTTTGGGCTTTCCTTGCTTTATTTATCCTCATTTATGGCTTAACTAGTCTCATTTTGCATCCACAAGCCCTATGAATTACATCTTTTTTTGGCTAATCACGAAATTCTCCAATGCATAAATGATAATTTAATGATTTCATCATAGTATCCATAATTTTTGGGTCAGGACTAAAACACCACATAGGGAATATTTTTCCCCCAAAGGTTTCAAACCTTGATTTTGAGGCATCCTAATTGGGCCCATTTTTGGCGTCTGTGCCCCAAGTTTTTAGGACTCGGGACTAAGACACCACCTAGGGCATCTTAGGCCTCCTTCACTCATTTTGGGGATTTAATTTCAAATTCTGGAATGATTTAGCCTCCTTTTTTTAATGAATTTATATGTCGGCTTGGTGTGATGTAATTTTAGGATTTTAAGCATAAGTATAAATACAAGGTTTCTTCTCTCATATTTCTCCCAACAAGCTAAAAAGCAATCTAAGCATCCAAGCGTTCAAGTATTCAGGCATTCAAGAGTATTCTATCAAGCATTTGGAGCCATCATCAAGATTCAAGCATCATAGCAAAGATCTTCTTGCATCATGCGTGTTGTTGTGCTAACATTTGTGATGTAGGGTTTTGATTCAAGCAAACAATTCAAGATCATATCTTTGGTTCAAAATCCATATCCATTGCAACCATTGCACACAAGTTTGTAGACTTTACAAGGGTTTGGTGAGTTGTAGCATTGCATGTTGTTCATTCACCATTTCCTTCATTATTTCTATTTTATTTCAAGGTTTAATTACCAATAAGGGGTTTGACCAAGGTAAACCTTCATTCACTAACAATTTTTTTTTATTTCCCATCTTGCATATTTGTGATTGCAGATTTAGGTTGAAGTCATGTAGATCATTTGGAGTGCAAAGTTGTAAAAGTTGCAAAGTTGTATTACAAAGTTTTCATTTTCACAGAAACTCACCTATAGGCCAAATCTAAAAGTTTCAGAACCTGAGATAAAAAAGGAAGCCAGTGTAGACCTTGGAGCTTAGGATCACATTCAGAGTTTTCAAAAATTCAAAATGGGACTAATATGCCACCTTGGGCATGGTAGTCCTCCCAAATATATTTTATAGAGATTCCTTCAAATCTTGTTCTGACATTTGAAGATTCTATATTTTCCCTAAAAAATAGTAGCGAGACTAATATGCCACTTTGGGCATCTTATTCCTCCATAAAAAAATTTGGTAGCTTCTTTGCATTTCCAAAATCCTCACATCTCCAAACTTCCTAGGTACACATATCCTATCTCCTTGTTGCATAATTTTATTATTTGCATCTCTCATTTAGCTTGCATAACTAGGTTTTGTAGGTTGAATGTTCATTTGTATTTTCCAAGCATTTTCTTGGTGGTGAACCCCCTAAAAATTGAAAAATCCCCCCTCCTAGGTCCTTATTATTTTGAATTGAATCACCTTGCGAGGTTGATAGTCAATCCAATTAGGACTCCTAAGACATCCTTGAGTGATTAGTTGGAGAAAGAGTGACATTGTATGTCCATTTTCCCCGTCAATCACATTGTTAAGCCTTTGATCTATAATTTCTTTTGGTTTGTGTGTGTCTCTTTTGGAAAAAAAGCAATGTTTGGTGTTTTTTCATTATAAATTAATTGTTCATCGAAATTTCAAATAAATTACATTTTTAGAAACTAGACTCCATTCTACTTTTTTTTTCAAAAAATTCAATTAGTTTCCAAAATTTGTAGTGGTAGCATGGCCAAAATTCTATTTTTCAGGAAGTGTCCACTTTGAAAATTTGTAAAAAATTAAATATTCATTAAAAAATTATTAGAAAAATCATGCATCAACTACGTACTATTAGCTAATTTCTCACTGAAGTGATTTCAAAAATACTAAAAAAAGGTTCACCATGCTACGTTCCCACAAAAGTTGCTATGTTATGTTTTTTGACAAAAACAACACCAATTTCTATGGGCCCCTCTTTTGAGCCCCTTAATCTCAACCATTTTCAAAATAAAATAGTAGTTTAGTGTACCATATAAAAATGGCTCTTGGACATTTTCATGGTCTTTTAGGTCTTTTATTACAATGCTTGGTCCATTTTTTCTTTGATTTAATGTTGCAATGTAACTTAAACATTCACAATAGGTCCTAAATATTCAAATTATGATGTCTTGTGAAGGTGTTGTGAAGTGTTGTAAAGCATTTCTACACTTTTCTAAACTCTTCTCATTACAATTCACCTAAAAATCACCTTTTCATCACTTATCAAGTCCTATTTTGAAGTGTTGTAAAATCTTGTAACAAGATTTCACACTTTTCTAGGCTTAATTTCACTATTTAAACATTTCTTATGATGTATTTGGCCCCTTTATGCACTCATAAGGCTTAATTAAGTTTGTTTTTGAATGTAAACCTGAAAAACAACATTAAATGCAACTTAATTCCCAAAACCCACTTACAAGTCCAAGGTGGGACCCATTTACCGTGGGTGGAAAATCTTTCGGGTTTTTATTCAAAATTACTTCATGTCATCCTATGATGAGGTATCATTGGGTTACTAAGGAACAAGTGTGTATAAATAAGTGTTTTTCCATCCATTTTACACCTTATTCACTCACTAATTCATCCAAGCATTCATTCACATTTGAGCACTTTGCATCATTCAATCAAGCATCAATCAAGTATCTTGGAGCAGCCACTGACCTAACTTTAGATTTATTCAACAAGGTTGTGTTGAGTTTAGGACATTTGTATGTTGTTTATTCATCTTTCCTTGTTCATTTCATTCCATTTATTCATTAAGGGTTTGATTACCAAAGTGGGATTTGACCAAGGCAAATCCCTATAACCTAACCCTTAACCATTTTTCCCCTTTTGCATGTGTGTTTGTAGACTTGTGTATGTAGATTTTTCAGGAAATTAGGTGTTGAAAGGTGATCAAGAATTCAATAAAGTGTTTCAAGTCAAATCAATCCTATTTCAAGCTTGGAGACAACCTACAATCCATTTTCTACAGATTTGACTCCATTAACCTGACAAGAAGACAAGTGCAGATCTGGAGCTACAAAATTGACCTTTGATTTCATAGAATTTTTGGAGAGTATTGATTCACCATCAGTGGTGAATGAGTCCCACCTTAAGGCTGGAAAAGTAGATTCTGTTAGATTCCAGATTCTGACAACTGGAAACTAGTTTTCAAAAGTTTTTGCTAGAAGTAGGATTGATTCACCATCAGTGGCGAATGAGTCCACTAGTGATTTTCACTAATTTTGGATAACATTCAAATCCTTCCAGATTCAAAATTCACTACCTAGGTGCACTCTATTTAACCTTGTTTAATCTTGTTTTGCATTAGTTTACTTCTTTATTGCATTTTTTGCATATCACATTGTGTTTTCAAACATTGCATATTACATTAGTTTTGCATTCATAATTAGTCAATTACATTACTTAGTTGCATTTAGATAATCTCATTTAACCTTAATCACATCTTACATTTACTAGTTTGAGTGAAAAACATTGATTTTGAGGGTTTATCTCTCTCCTTTTAGGTGAAAAACCTTAAGAGTGCAAGAGTATCCTATAAACCTCATTAAAATCTATGGTTCATTTTGATGAACCTGCATATTGAGCACTTTATCTTTCTGATTTCATTTGCATCTTGCATCCTAGGCTTCATTTGCATCAACATTCAATTAGATTTTGTTTTTGTATCTTAGGGTTTCTCAAATTGCATTAGTGAAAGACTCATTTAGACTTCATTTTTGTATATCAAATCATTCAAAAAATTGAAAATCTGCATTGGAATCCTTAGTTTACATCTGAAAAGCATTAAAATCACAAAAAAATATCATACTTGGACTCATTCGCCACCCTGGGCGAATTAGTCCACCTACACATTTTCAACAACATTTTTTGGCATTTTTTGGGTATTTTATGCATTACAGTTTTACGTAGTTACTTTTTGTTATACTTTCCAAATTCTCTATTTTCTTCTATTTCTTGCATCTTAGTTTACTTTCATTCATTTTCATCATGAATTTTTCTTTTAATAAGTTTCATAATTCATTAAAATCCTTGGTCAACATGTCCAATTATGCCTTTGGCTGTGATCCTAATGACCTTGAGCTTCCTCATGATTGTCCTCCTCATGATGTAGACATCATTGGAGAAGATAATAGCATAAACAAGTTCTTAAATGAATGTATTAGTAGCCTTGAAGCCAATGCAGCCTTTTGCCCATCCATGAAGCCACAAAATCTTCCTACTATTGCACCTCTTGATCACTTTAGATACCTACATCCTAGAACTCAAGAAGGACCTAAGATCCCTCCATCAAATGGACCTATTTCCTCTAAACAACCACATCCTCAACCATTTTATGATAAGAAAGTTACAAACACACCAATCAATCTTGAAGAAAAATATGGAAAAGGCTTTACTATCTTAAGCAAACAAGGGTGTGATACAACAACCAAGCATAATATTCATCAACTTCTAGAACAAAGACCAACAGAAGAAAACACAACATGATTAGGATATCAAGATCCTCCTCATGTTAGCAAGCCTCCTTTTGAATATTGGAGACTTCGAGATGATGGTACAATGATCTTTGATTCTCCTCCTAACTTGAACATTATCCTTCCATGTGAATGACCATTACCTAATTTTGATGAAAAGGATGCTAGGATCCCCATGGGTCCTCTTCCTCCTTCCATTCATGAAAAAGGAGAATCTAGCAAAAAAAATGACCTTACAAATTGAAAAAACTCAAGTTTCCTACTCATCCTCCACTTGAATGTGAAAGGAGACTTCAACTACTTTTAAACAAAGGTCTTATAATCTTACCACCTATGAATAGGTTGGTCATCCATCCTAAAGATTCTAACATACCATATTGCAAATATCATTGTGTTCTTGGACATTGAATCGGAGAATGTCGGACATTGAGTGACATACTGAACAAGTATCACTTCACTGATATTGACTTCTTTCCCATCATCCCTTAAAACAAAATCCCTTTATCATGCCATAGTTGTAGAATTTTCCATTCTCACTATTGCATGATCCTTCCCATCACTTATCTTGGCTCATTCTTACCTCATATTTGGTGGGGGTAAGAAGTTGTTAGCCTCATCCTAGTAATGCATTTGTTCTTGTCTCTTACTTGCGTTATTTACCTTCCACTTATACTACTTGAGATTTAGAAGCCAATAACTTCGTTAATGGTTGACTTACATTTGCATTACTAGCTCCTTTTACATGTTCATTTTTCTTTGATTTGATTTTATGTGTGTATCGTGTTCCCCTGTGATGTGTGATTGATGTTCTCTCTCTTGGTGCACTTCCTCTATTTGTACCTCTATTCTTCTATATGTTGTTCATTTCCTTTTTCACTTTTTCTTTTATGTGTTCCTTTTGGGGATGACGCAAAGTGTTGAGACACCCTATGTCTCTTCCATGTTGACCCAAAGGGTCCTTTTTCTTTTTTTCTTTCTGATTTTGTGTTTTCCTTTTGGGGGATGATGCAAAGCATTGACATGCCCTATATCTCTTCCATGTTGACCCAAAAGGTCCTTTTTATTTTTTTCTTTTTCTTTCATGTTTTCCTTTTAGGGATTATGCAAAGCATTGAGATGCCCTGTGTCTCTTCCATGTTGACTCAATTGGTCCATTTTTCTTTATCTTTTTCTTGTGTTTTTCCTTTTGGGGATGACGCAAGGTGTTGAGACCACAATGTCTCTTCCATGTTGACACAAAATGGATTTTTTTTTTTCACTCTCTTTGTGTCATTCTTCCAATTCTATGTGCTTTGGGGAATGATGATAGTTCTAAGCTCTTTAATAAAAACATTGCAGTAACAAACATACTGACCCATAATCCATATATCCCATATGTGTTTGGTGTGTTCCTTTTTGGAGGGCAACCTCCATTTATTTTGATTTCTTTTTCATTTACATGAAGCAACCTTACTTGAAAACATATGACTTGGCATAGGGGATTTCCAAGTTCGCTCTCATGTCTTGCTTTCTTTTTGCAAATTTCCTTCACTAATTTAAAGTAATTGCTCACAAAATGGTGTGTAACAATTCCTTTAAAGTGGGGGGAATACATTGGCATCATTTCATTTGCATTATTGGTTCTTAGTGTAGCCTTGTCACTTCATATGATGCGTTCATCACTTTGTGGACGATATTGGGTGTGATGTCCTTCATAAGTGTGATCTCTCTTAGCATATTACATTCCTCTTAGTGGCCTGATGCGACACTCTGCATCCCCTAAGTTGTGAATATAGTATTATTTGATTGGTCCTCTCTTGGAGACATTAGACACAATGTTCCCTAAGTGACATACCTTGCATTAACTTAACAAGATGCCTTTGAACATCTTTTACATTTTACATCTTTTCCACCTTGCATAACACAACTTGCATGCATATGGTACCCTTGCTCTTTTTTCATGAGTTGCAAGCATATGAAGCTCTAGTTGTCTCATGAAGCATGAACCAACATTTTCCTATGGCACCTTGTTAAAGTTATCAGGAGGTATAACTTTGATATGGTTGAGCGGGAAGCACATTTAGTGGCACGACTTTCCCCATAGTCATCTATGTGTTTGTGAGTGCATACCAACTAGTGTATGTACTTCACCTTTTTGGGTCTTCTCACCCAGCGGAACACCATGAGTTTTATCTCCCTAGTGTGAGTATGCATTCTCTTTTTCTTCACAAACAACCTAGATCTAATCCACAACTAGTTGGAAAAATGATCGAAGCTTGATCTGATTCTCCTTTTTCTTCTTCTATTTCACATATATGTGTTCCTTTGTCCTTATGTTTAGCATGCCATGGGATCTTCATCCTATTGTCTTGATTATTGTCATTCCATCTTGCTAGCATAAGTGCATTTGGACCTCCTTCTCGATGTGCATGGCTACTTTAGTGTGAGTTTGAAGCAAGTTCATCCTCTCATTGAAGTGGGGGCTAAATGTACCATAGAAAAATGGATCTTAGAAATTTTCATGGTCTTTAGGTCTTTTCTCATGATGCTTGGTCTATATTTTCTTTGATTTAATGTTGCAATGTAACTTAAACATTCACATTAGGTCCTAAATATTCAAATTATGACGTCTTGTGAAGGTTTTGTGAAGTGTTGTAAAACAATTCTACACTTTTCTAGACTCTTCTCAATACAAATCACCTGAAAATCACCTTTTCATCACTTATCAAGTCCTATTTTGAAGTGTTGTAAAGTCTTATAATAAGATTTCATGCTTTTCTAGGCTTAATTTCACTATTTACACCTTTCTTATGCTTTATTTGACCCCTTTATGCACTCATAAGGCTTAATTAAGTGTTTTTTTGAATGTAAACCTGACAAACAACATTAAATGAAACTTACTTCCTGACACCCACTTACAAGTCCAAGGTGGGACCCATTCATCATGAGTGGAAAATGAGTCCCTCCTGGCTCCAAATTCAAAATATTTCAAATTTTCTTTTGGGTTTTTATTCAAAATTACCTTATGTTGGCCTGTGATGAGGTATCATTAGGTTACTAAGGCACAAGTGTGTATAAATAAGTGTTTTTCCATCCATTTTACACCTAATTCACTCATTGGTTCATCCAAGCATTCATTCACATTTCAACACTTTGCATCATTCAATCAAGCATCAATCAAGTATCTTGGAGCAGCCATTGACATAACTTTAGATATCTTCAACAAGGTTGTGGTGAGTTTAGGAAATTTGCATGTTGTTTATTCATCTTTTCTTGTTCAGTTCATTCCATTTCTTCATTAAGGGTTTTATTTCCAAAGTGGGATTTGACCAAGGCAAATCCCTATAACCTAACCCTTAACCATTTTTTCCCTTTTGCATGTGTGTTTGCAGACTTGTGTATGCAGATTTTTCAAGTAATTAGGTGTTGAAAGGTGGTCAAGAAGTCAACAAAGTGTTTCAAGTCAAATCAACCCTATTTCAAGCTTGTAGACAACCTATAGTCCATTTTCTACAGATTTGACTCCGTCAACCTAATAAGAAGACAAGTGCAAATTTGGAGCTACCAAATTGACCTTTGATTTCACAAAATTTTTGGAGAGGAATGATTCACCATCAATGGCAAATAAGTTCTACCTTAAGGCTAGAAAAGTAGATTCTTTCAGATATTGGATTCTGACGGTTGAAAATTAGTTTTCAAAAGTTTTTCTAGAAGCAAGACTAATTTTCCATCAGTGGTGAATGATTCCCATGGGTGATTTTCAGTAATTTTTTCCAGCATTTAGATCCATCTAGATTCAACATTCACTGCCTAGGTACACTCTATTCAACCTTATTTAATCCTGTTTTGCATTAGTTTACTTCTTTATTGCATATTCTGCATATCACATTGTGTTTTCAAACATTGCATATTACATTAGTTTTGCATTCATAATCAGTCAATTATATTGCTTAGTTGCACTTAGATAATCTCATTTAGCCTTAATCACATCTTACATATACTAGTTTGAGTGAACCAAATTGATTTTAAGGGTTTATCTATCACCTTTTACGTGAAAAACCCTAAGAGTGCAAGAGTAGCCTATAAACCTCATTAAAATTTATGGTTCATTTAGAAAGTAGGCTCAGAGCACTATGATCCTTTTTTTTGTTGTATCTCAAAATTTTGAGTGTAACTATCCTCAATGTCAGTTCCAAGGTTAGTATTTCCTAATTTTAGAAAAAAGTGGCCACTTAAACCCCCTTTTTGGCCCCTCATCTTTTTGCACTCACCCTTAGAGAAAGCATTTTCATAAACATTAAAACATTGCAAAAAAAGATCTAACATGTTTCACATTGGGTTCACCAAAATGTGAGATAAGGGGGATTTGTTGCTCATGAGTCTCTTCATTATCAAGAGAATCCCTATGAGTAAACTACCCTTAACCACCTCAAACATTGATGAATGAAGAAATTGAAAAGAAGGCCATATTAGGAATAATATTTAAGAATACTGCTTCAAGATTTGAGAGAGAAAGATTTCAAGATCTCTAACTCATAAGGAATAGCTCTTGGCTAGAGGACAACAACACAGTATCAGGACACTAGCGTGGTGCACTAGGGTCCAAAGGACACGTTGGCATCCAAGGAAAACTAAGAACTAGAACCTTGGACATAAAGGCTAAAATCCTACTATTTTTGACAAATCTGAGGTCTATTTGAAAAAATAGATAAATAGAAAGCAAGAAAATAAAGTACAAAGGAGGGCCAAGATTGAACTTACAAATGACTATGCATGCTTGAAACCTTTCTCCAAGCTTCATTCCAACAACCTACACACAAGATGAATGAGTAAAAATGTTGGGGTTGTTTTGGGGCTTGCTGTAGTCAAACCCCCATTTTGGTGATTCCACCTCCATGGAAAACTAGATAGATAAAGAGAGTAAACAAAGTAAACAAATAAAGAGTAATGAAAACAATCCTCACTTTAGGAGGAAAACCTGAACCACCAAATAGAAAGTAAGCAAAGTAATCTATTCACAAATAGATAAGAACAAGAGAGCATTACCAACAGTCCTTGGCCCTCTCTTAAATGCATGGATGCATTGTTGAATGCTTGGAAGAGATATTTTTCTGTTGGAGGGACCTTAGTTTGGTGGAGCTTCACTCGTAGAAGTGATATTTCTAGAAGGAAGAGCAGAGAATAGAGTGAGATTGAAGAAGTGAAGTGTTAGAATGAAAGAGAATCCCCAAAATGAGAGCAAGAAATGGATTTTGTTGCTACAAGGGCAGGAGGAGCTGTTACACTCATAAATTTGATTGTAGAAACATGTGTCATGAGTCAAGTTTATGAGATTCCTTGTTTCAAACTCAAAAAACTACCAGGATGCTAGCACATTGTGCATACATCTGCACACCACGTAGGTTTGCAACACATCAATTTTCAAGAACGAGGTGGAAAACTATTTTCACTTCGTCATTGGACCTCATGGAGTTAGAATCATCAAATTTTGACCCATTAGGATCTTATCATAAATGTACTTAGGTGTAATAAATGCAAGGAAAAGTGCTAAAATGTGAAATTTCCCCTAATGTGCAATTTTACAAAATTATAGTTTGCTATTGAATAGTTTTTATTAACACCCTCATGTAAATACAATCCATCCCCATCTATGACTATTGGTTATGTCTCTCGATATAGCCAAAAATGGTAGCAATGCGTGGAGTGAATGACATGAGTTTGTTCACAAAAAATATTAAATTATTATATTTTGTATTTGTGTGTATGGTTATTTTACTATAATAAATAAAATAGTAAATAACATAACTACATTTTTGGTAAATAAAATAGTAAATGTAGACATGTAATAATGACCTAACACATATCACATATCGTGAATGATATTTTTCCATTATTGACATCATTATCATTAATATAAGTGCATTTCACATCATTTGCATCATTTACCCTATTTTCCTCTATTAATTGAATAATCTTTAATTATTTGATTAATTCACTATTTCATCATTAATCTAACTTTATTCCTAGAACTACTTAATTAAATAAACACATTATTTAATTATGTCACTAATATACCCTATTCATCTAAATCAATTAAATTTTTATCATCAATAATTTAATTAAATGACTTTCCATTCTCTAAACTCGAATAATTAAATTAATTATTCAATTTCATTCAACATGGTCAACAAACAAATACATCTTTATTTGTTAAATTCAAACATGATTTACACATTCATCTCCAATATTAATTAATTAATTATTCTCACCCTCTTTTTGATTGAGCAAATCATGATCACTAATTTCTCACTCTAATTGGTTGAATATCTCACCCATTCTCCAATCCCACTAATTTATTCAATCCCACCAACCAATCCCACTGATTTTGTCAATCTCACTAACCACTCAAATTTTCTTTCTCAATCCCACCAATCATTCCAATCTAATTCCCCTGATTATCCAATTAGAATCCTTAATTGAATCAATCAAAAAAGATAACTGGCCAATCTATTTCCTCTCGATGGTTCTCAACTGCTGATCATGATCTTTGACTATTGAATCTCAATCATTTATCTCAAACTTGGAAATCTATAAAAAAACCCTCTACATTCTCAAAAATGATGGGAGAATATAAAGAATTTGTGGAGAGGTTATGTCAAAATAGCCATTGAAGCACATTGAATACATACATCTTCAATCACCATTAACACACATTTTGAAGCTTTTGAAAAGAACAAATGGAGGATTTGTATTGATTCAAACACAATCCAACATCAATAGAAATTACACTTCACCATGGGATGGTAATGTTTTAAGGTTTGAATTTATTTTGTGTTTTCTTTATGATTGCATTTGTTCTTTGAATTCTTGGGCTTATAACTTCATTGCATGAGTATGGTTTGGGATTTTGATGGTTGATTGTTGTTGTTCCTAATGCTTATTTCCCCCCTACATTAATTGGCACACCCAGTGGGACCTAGGTCCTTAGCAATAATCTTTTGGTAACTTTTTGTGAGCAATTATAGGTTCTAAAATGCTAGTCTTTTGCAGGAAATGCTATTGCTAATCAAAACGTGGAAGTCCCAAAATTTTCACACAGTCATCTTCATGATTTTACTGTGGTCGTACTATGTTTGACCACAATTGTACTAATTTTGATTGCTATTATACTAAGTTTGACTGCTATTGTTGTTTTTGTTGCTATTATATTCTCTATGTTGCAAGTTTTTGGAAAAAAATAACTTTTATAGGGCTGCTATCATCCTAAACAGGTCCGAAATCATACCTTTTCCATACTGATATCATATGACTTGGCCACTGTTGTTCCAAAGAAAAGTCAGCTACTATCTTAAATAGATCCACTAATGTTTTTATTTTTTTTCTATTTCAATCTGCAAAGGTTATTTGGATTTTTCAATTTTCCTAACCCCAATGATTGATTGTTTGTTGTGCTTGTGAGGTTTTCTAACATTGTTGGTGTAGCCCTTGTAAGATTATGGAACACTTTTCATGAGAAAAATTAACGGTTTGTTTTCAGAAGTGACAAACGGTTGAAGGCCATTTTCAATTTTAAAGAATTTTTAGTTAAGGCACATTTTGTTTGGTGCTCCTAAAATTGAATCTCACATTTTATTTGGTGCTCTTAAAATTGAATAATACAAATCTCACATTTCGTTTTGGTGCTCTTAAAACTAAATAATACAAATCTCATGTTTCATTTTGGTGCTCTTTAAACTAAACAATACAAATCTCACATCTCATTTTTGGTGCTTTTAAAATTGAACAATCAAATCCCACATTTCATTTTAGTGTTATTAAAATGAATCCACATTTCAATTTGGTGCAATAAAAATGAACATGACTTGAGATGTTTACATTTGTGCATTATGATGTGGTTAGAAATCGTTCATGTTTCAATTTGTCACTATAAAAATGAACAAATTTTCTTTTTTGATTGAAATGGAAATCCTTGCTTGAAGTCTCAAAAAATTTGATTTGGTGTACGTAAAAACCGAGTTGGTGTCTTTACACATTTCACTTTTTGGGCTTAAAAAGAAACTACTATGAATTGTCTATCGTGTTCACTGTGTTTGGAAAAATGAGTGTGTATCCTCTCCCCTTGTGTCTTTAGACTATCCTAGATGATGAAAAGAAATTTGAGTTTCACAATCATTTCTTTTCATCATCACCTTTAGATTAGGCCTACCTAAGAGACATATCCCAAAAGGAGAACTTGAAGGTGACCTAAAGAAAAATTTCCCTCAAGCTTCTATATAAATACTTTCGATGAAATCCAATATTTAACTGGCATTAGCCTTGGTTGTGTAGTTTCATTCATAATGAGGGGGCACCTTTGTGTATATGTGCTTGTAGTAGGAGTGGTTAAATCCTTAAGTGGCTTACTATACACTTGCCAGGCATCCATCCCTTGAGTAGTGATTAAAGATTTATAGTAGTTTTCCCACCTCATTAATTGAGATATTCTACTTGGTGACATGGTTCAGTGCAAGGGATACACACCATACCCTAAAGATACTTTACTCATGATATGAACTGCCTTGAGTTGAGACAAAAATTCTTGACTTAGCATATGCTACTTGTAGCTTTTTAGGGAAATAATGATTTGGGTTATCCTTCCATTCTAGGAAACCCCTATTTGTACACACTTGAAATACTTAAGTATATACATTCCTTTGGGTGTCCCTACTCTTAATTCAAATGAGCTTCCAAGTTATGGGCTTGAAAGTGTTGCCATTGGTCAATTTGACCTTAGGGATAAAATGCTTGATATAAGTTTTTGATGTTGTTATCAGTTTAAACTTGGGTTGATTTTGGCCCATTATCATTGAAACATAATGGCCATTTTATACACTTTGATTGATGTGCTTTATCACTTGTTTAATCTCAAACACAATTCTCAAAACATCAGATCCACCAAAAATTAAAAACTTTGCAAACTTATCCAACAAGCTATCAAGAAATTAGAAAATTTGGAAATAGAGACACTATTGACATTTTGGCCACTTTTGTTTCAAAATATTTCTACTAATATACTAAATATTGATCAATTCTATCCAAATTTTCTGCTATTTCCTTCTCTTTTATAAGTTAAATATTTTACACAGAGATCGCTATTGAATTATTGGCCATAGTTGTCTTAAATAGAACCATAGTTGTCCTAACAAAATTGCCACTATTGTCTAAAATCTTAATGTGGTCATCCTAAATTTGCTCGCTATTGATTAGATAACCACTATTGCTAGCATTGTTTCATAATAGTTACTATCCAAACTTTGGCCGCTACTATCTGAGAGAATTTATTGTTGTTTTCTTAGTTTTCACCGCTATTGCTAAAATTGCCACTATTTTCTTCTCTATTTACTAGTCACAAATTGAAACAAAGATTTCTATTACTCATTTGTTGTAGTTGTTTTAAAAAATCAACTACTATTGTCTTGAAAATTGTTGCTATTGTCCTAAAAAAAGACCACTATTATCATGATTTCTAGTGCAAATTAGAAATTGATCCAAAATTGGTTAATCCATCATCATTTGACACATAAACAATTAGGCCTGCAACAAGTCATATCAAAATATTTCTAAATCCATTAGCAAACCAAAACATCAACCTATTTTTAGGACACAAATCAAATAAAACAATTTGGATTATCCTCTTGCTCTCATTTTCTAGGATATTAACATCAACCTTTTCTTATAACCTCAAGGCTAGTTCAAGTAGAGTATCAACATATCATCCAAAATAGAGCAAAATATCAGTCCGAGTATTGTACACTTTGTGTCTCCAAAATTAGCATCATATGAAAACATCCACCAAAATCACTCATACTCTAGGGTATTGAGCACCAAACATAAAATCCATAGCAAACCATCAATAGATTTGACCAAATTTTTTTCACACATTGTCCCTGTACATTCTTTTTAAACAAAAAAATCCCAAAAACAAAACACCATCCCATTTCATAACTAGTGATCACAAAATTCCCCAAGGTCTTGAACTTGTTTATGGCAACAATGTGAACTCAACACAAGAAAAGAATGGAAGACAACAAGAGTAGTTCAAGTACACCCATGAAAAACACCACTAATGAGGAACCTCAATCATGGGGTTACAATCCAAATTACCTTTCAAATCCTCAAAGAGAACCCACACTTGAAGCAAACCAAAATGAACCACCTAGTGAGG
Organism: Sequoia sempervirens; assembly: GCA_007258455.2. NCBI lineage: Eukaryota > Viridiplantae > Streptophyta > Pinopsida > Cupressales > Cupressaceae > Sequoia > Sequoia sempervirens. The sequence continues at coordinate 143,673,426 of VDFB02193867.1, read as the reverse complement.
CATAAATACTTTTTAGACATCAAGAAGGAATTTTTAGACAAAACCAACCTCGTGGCTCTAAAACTTACACCATAGAAGAATATGATAGCGATGAGGAACTTACTGATGAGAAACACTTAGACAAAATGCTCAGGAAGAATGTAAACCAGTATTTCCTTACACTAGCACAAAATGGTGCCAAACTACCCTTAGAATTTAATGTGGACATTCTGAAGGATCTAAATCTTATTCCACTAAGAGATCCAATAGTGGTTAGACAAGTACCAAAACCAATAGAGGATCCCAACATACCACCCTTTTTTTCACAAAACAATGATCAACCTAAACCACAACCTATGGATAACCCATTATTTAGAAAACCATCACAAATTGAGCAAGCAACAATAGCTTAACATTATCAAGGAAATTCAACTCAAAACACACCATTCAAAACACTATGTATAATATGGGAATCCTTCTAACAATGGACCAACAAAGTAACACCCCATCACAAGTAAAATACATACCACAACATACATCATATATTGAACCTTCAAATAATGCACAATATCAATAAGGGAAATCACAACAAAATCCCCAACAAAAAGGTGTACCCCAAACACAATACCAAGATACCCTTAAAAAAATCCACAAAAACAAGGTGTACCCCAAATGAACTACCAAGATACCCTTCAAAAAAATCCACAACAACAAGGTAAACCCCAAATAGACCATCAAGGTATTCCTCAATAACAACAACAAGGTGTACCTTATATGAACTATACCAAGGTACTCAACAAAATCCACAACAACAAGGTGTACCAAAAATGAACTACCAAGGTACTCCTCAAATTCCTCAACAACAACAAAGTGTACCTGAAACAAACTACCAAGGTACTCCTCAAGTTCAACAACATCAAGGTATACCCCAAATGCACTAGCACGGTTTACCCCAAACACAACATCATGGTATTCCAAAAACCCAAACTCAAACTCCTATTCCACAACAAAAAAGTGTAGCTCAAACACAATACCAAGGTATCCCTCAAAATCAATATCAAGGAGTTGAAAAAAAATCAATACCAAGGAGTACCTAAAAATCAATATCAGGGTGTACCACAAACTCAACATACCTACAACACACAACAAGGAACCAATCTTCCTTACACACAATATGGTCCTCAAGGTCCCATACCTACACAATATCCTATTATGACTAAACAAATTCCTTGGGACAATAGGGATACAACAAACAAAATCCTCAAGAAAACACACCAAGTAATGACATAAGCTTGCAACTACAGACACTCAACCAAAGAATATCAAACATCCAAATTGGAAAGCCAAAAATGAGCTATGCTCTACAAGATATTTGTCCATATCCTTTTGATCAAAACTTATCCATGATACCTTTCCCCAAGAACTTTGAAATACCAAAATTTGATAAATATAGGGGGAAAGGAGATCTAATAGAGCACATGCACATGTTTTCAGTCGCTTGCATGGAATTACAATGTAAAGATACCTTCTTAATGAGGATTTTCCCAAGAAGCCTCTATGGAACCACTATTGAGCGGTTCTCTCATTTACCACCGTGTATCAAAAAAATTGATGAGTTGTCAGAAAAATTTGTCAACATTTCTCGTACAACATAGAGTAGGATATAACGATCATCGATCTCTATAAAATAAAACAAAGTCAAGGTGAATCATTTTCTTCCTATTTATAAAGATGGAGAAACAAAATGAGAAAATGAAAATGGCCCATTCTAGAGAAACAACTTGTAGAAATATTTATCTCCAACGTACATACAAACATTAATTAGCAACTCATAGTGTTGTGCCCTAGTAAATTTGAGGATACTATTGAAAATGGTTTACTAATCCAAAGAGCTCTCATCGTAAGGGGAGTAATTAAACTCTACAACTCTAAGGATCAACCTTCTAGTTCAAATGAAAAACCAAAGATATGGGAAAAGAAGAAAAATGTAACCAATGACAGAGTGGTTGATGCTAAAGTTGTATGAAATATAAAAACTACCAAAGTGCCAAAAAATCATGTTCAAAGAACACAATAAAGTTACACTCCAAAAAATGCACCAAACAACCAACTTAATTATCAATAGAACAATCAACTCAGTCATCCTTAGAATAACCAAACGAATAACCAACAACAAAATCAAAGACAAGATAATGAAAGGAGGCCACCAAGGCAATATGACCAACCTAGAATAAAATTTACTCCATTGGGAGAACCCCTTGAGGTCATTATGAGTAAACTGATCCAAACAAACCTCATTAAGATTAATGATAGAAAAAGCTATTAGGATTCAAACTTTGAACCCCCTTGGTATAACAAGAATGACCAATGTAAATTTCACAAGATCAAGGGGCATACCACCAACAATTACATGAGGCTCAAAAATATTGTGCAAGACTTAATAGAAAAGGAAGAAGTCAACATAGAACATCGTCCTATAAATAAAGACTTAAAGATCTACAAGGATCCAATCCTTAACCATTCTAGGGGAAGCAACAAGGGTAAAGGAAAATATTACTATAAAGCCAACTTTGCCTATGACTAACTCATAGGAAATACCTCTCAAGCCAATCATACCATCAATGTTGTAACTATACTAGGCAAAGATCCTGAGTGTAAGTTAACTATAGAAAGGGAAAGAGTTACAATCCAAGGAGCCCTACCACAAGAAAAAAACAAAAGTAAGTGATCAAATGACTACAACATTGTGGAACAATTAAAGAAAAATCATGCCTTAATATCCATCCTTGAGCTTTTGAAGTTGTCGCTAGCACATAAAGAAATATTGGAGAAATATCTTGTCAAAACATTAGTCCCTAATGACCTCAACATGGATTATTTTCAAGCCATGGTTGGTAGCATTACTTCCATCCATCACTTAGAATTTTTTGAGAAAGACCTTCCACAAAGATCATTCCATAATCAAAATCTCTATCTAGAAGTTTGTGTCCATAAACATAAAGTCAAGAGAGTACTGATAGATAACAATGCAAGCTTAAACATTTATACCCTAAAATTAGTGAAACAACTGGGATATTCTAATGATGTAATTGATAAGAATAAGAGTATCACCATTAGAGCTTATGATGATATGGAGCAAAATTCAGAAGGAACAATCAGAATTCCCATTCAAATTGGACCAACAATAGCAAAGACAACATGTCAAGTAATGGATCCTAAGCTACCCTACAACCTTCTCTTGGGATGACCATGGATTCATTCCTTACAAATAATCCCTTCCAGATTCCATCAGTGCTTAAAATTTCCTTATAATGATAAGGAATTTACCATATATGCCAACCCCAAACCTTTTCATTATTGCACTAAATTGGAGGAGAAGTGTAAAAATATTCTTCAAATATCCAAAAATGATATATATTTCCACTCTTTTTCATATGTGGACCCATCATCACTATCTTCATCCTCCACTACAACTCCATCAATTGAACCATAAAAATATGATCTCAAGATCCAAGTGCTTTACAAAGGTTGTAGGGAGTACCATTTCAATCAATCCTTTTGCATTGGAATTTTTCCCCCAACACCAAAGAGTTATGGAGGACCAAAAGAGATCAGACATGTTGAAGCTGTGACAATGTAAGTGAAACCCACCATTTTGACCAGGTGGGGAGACATGCAAGATGAGGAAGTGTTCAAAGAAGATGCATCTTCTTTTATTTACAAAGAAGAAGGAAAAGAGAAACCACTACCTCCCCTTCGTATTGATTAGAAAAATAAAATATATCAAATATAAAACAGCATGGGGTTCACTGGTAAAGGTGGCCTTGGTCTACATGAACAAGGTAGAAGAGAACCGATTATCATGGAAAAGTGCCTGAAGAATCTTGGACTAGGTTATGGTTCATTAGATGTGATTACCCCAATTACTGAAAGCACCTCTTATGAGGAAGGAGCTCCTTCTACCACTATGGATACATCATATAATTGCGAACGTCTAGATGACTACTTGTATATACAAAAAATGTTCAAAAACATCAACATAAATACCATCAGACGATGACTACATTGAAATGGATTCCAATGAATATGAATGGGATTCTTGTGCCTCTAGTGAATACAACCTAGAAACCCTATGAAGTCTTGATAAAATTGATATCTCTACACTAGCTACAACCTCCATAAGCTTTGCTAATACCAATGACAAAATACCCTTGCTATACCCATAATTAATAGACTGGGACCAACAACATCATACACCTAGTTTGGACTCATTCTACAATGATGAGGCTATCTCAGAGTTCATGGGACTTCGATTTGATATACCATGAGGAGATCATAAAGTGGGTTTTGTAATAAAGCTTGATCAAGGAGCATATTTTAGAGGGGAGATTTGATCCTGTAGTCAAAAAAATAAACAAAAATATTTAAAAATAAAAAAGAGGCCCCTTAAGGAAAACCACAATGTGGCTTTACTAAATCAAGAAAGGAGAAAAATGAAGGATCTACACCTAAGGGTGAAAACCTTTTTGAGGTGCCCAAAGATGGAGGACTCAATCTTCCCATAATAGAATATCAAGAAAAATCAGTACTCTTGGTTGAAGGTTCTGAACTTATCAATGTTGGCACAATGTAGACACCAAAAATAACATATCATGCAACATCACTTGATCCTAAGGAAAAGGTAAATTTCTTGGAATTTATCAATGAATGAAAAATCAACTTTTCATGGACATATGCATTCCAAGGCTGGATCTATCTTTGGTAGTACATCACCTAACAGTGTTCCCTAGAGCTAAACCTATCAAACAAAAGCTACACAAGATGCACCCACAAATAGGACTCTTGGTCAAAGTAGAGCTTCAGAAAATTCTAGATGCGGGCTTCATTAGACCCATCGAATATCCTGAGTGGGTACCTAACCTTGTGCTAGTGTCAAAACCCACTAGGGGCATACAAATATGCACTCAATTTAGGGATCTCAACAAGGCATTTTTGAAGGATGACTTCCCCCTACCCAACATTGACATGATCATGGACCTAACTATGGGACATGAAATTCTATCACTGCTTGACCACTTCTCTAAATATAATGAAATAAAGATAGCTCCCAAAGACCAACACAAAGCAACTTTCACCTATGCATGGCAAACCTTTTACTAGAACATCATGCCATTCAGTCTGAAGAATACTAGGACAACTTACCAATGAGCATCGACCACCATTTTCCATGATATGTTGCATATCACTATGGAGGAGTATGTGGATGACATAGAAAAATAAATCAAACAAAAAGATCATCTGGCTAACCTATCCAAGTCATTTAATAGGCAAGAGGAATACAACCTATGTCTTAACCCAAAGAAGTGTGTATTCATTGTGACATCTTGAAAACTATTAGGGTACATTGTGTCTAGAAGAGGCATCAAGATGGATATTGCAAAACTCAAAGCTATATTAGAAATTCCTCCTCGAAAAACATTGAAATAAATGCGAAGTCTACATGGTAAGCTTCAATCCATCAAACGGTTCATTGCATAGTTGGTAGACAAGTGCCATCCATTCACCCATTTACTACATAAGGACATAACATTCAAGTGGGATGATAAATGTGATCAGACTTTCCAACAAGTCAAGTATTATTTTCTCACTCCCCCAGTGTTGATACCTCCAATCTAGGATAAGGAAATGATCTTGTATGTATCTACAACAATGAAAAATTTAGGAGCTCTGTTAGCAAAACTAGATGATGAAAATAAGGAAAGAGAAGCATATTATATCATTCAAACCCTGGTGGGTTATGAATTGAACTATAAACTAATAGAAAGATCATGCCTATCTATTGTCTTTACAACACAAAAGCTTCAACACTACATATTAAATAGGTAGGTAAAGCTAATATAAAAAGTGGATCCCTTAAAGTATCTATTGGCAAAGGTAGCTCTAATAGGGATGATCGATAAGTGGGTAATGATACTTAGTGATTTGATATATAATACATTGATAGAAAAAATATAAAGGGATAAGTAATAGTAGATCAACTAGCAGATGCACCTATGGAAGATCCTCGACCTCTAGTATCAAAATTTCCAAATGAAAGAATACTTCTAATTGACTAGTCAATCCATTGGACCTTATACTTTGATGGATCCCACACTTAACTTGGCTTAGGGTTTGGTATCCTATTTCTCACACCTCAGGAGATAGTATACCCAAGGATTATAGGATCACCTTTCCATGTACTAACAGTATTTCTAAATATGAAGCACTCATCATTGGACTGAAGATGGCCATAGAATGGAAGATATAAGAACTACAAGTCTATGGAGACTCCCAGCTAGTTATAAGATAGGTAAATGATGAGTACCAGATGAAGGATGAGAAGCTTATGCAATAGAAATTAAAGAATGGTGGATAGCTTCAAGTAGTACTTTGTGATCATCACCTTTGAACAGGTTCCCAAAATCAACAACACAATAGTTGATGCGATGGAAACAATAGGTTCACTCCTTGAAATTCCTAAAAACATTCCCAAATACGTATTCCTCATGGAGAAACTACTTATATCAGTATTTGATATCCCAGAATTCAAACTTGTCTATGATGTTGTTGGTCCCAACTCACCTTGGTACCAAGACACATTTTCTTATATCTAGCATGGTATCATACCCCATGACTTAATGACAAATAAAAAGAAGACCTTTGTCCGTAGAACTTTCAGATTCACCATCCTAGGTGATACCCTATATAGATGAAGTCTAGATGACACATTACTCTGATGTCTCAATGTGGACGAAGTGAAAACTGCTTTAAAAGAAGTGCATGAAGGTGTTTGTGGGTCTCACTCTAGTGGACCTAATCTAGTACAAATTTTTTTGAGAATAAGGTATTATTTTCCCTCAATGGAACAAGAATCCATTCACTATATCATCAATGTCAACAATACAGTGTTCTTGTCCACACACCAGAATGGGAGCTATGACCTACAACAACACCACAGGCTTTCTCACAATGGGGACTTGAATTGATAGGTAAGATATCTCCCACTTCATCTAATGAGCATAAATTTATCATAACTACAACATAATACTTTACAAAGTGGATAGAAGCCATTCCATTAACATACATCACAGGGAAACAAAAATCCAAGTTTATCTTGAATTATTTGATTTGTCAATATGAAATTCCCCAAAATATCATAACAAATAATAGAACCCCATTCAAAAACCAATATTTCTATGAGATTTGTTCAAATTTCTCTATCCAACACTGATTCTTGACCCATACTATCCCCAAGGAAATGGTTAGGTTGAAGCATCCAATAAAACCATTCTAAAAATATTGAAAAAGACTGTTAATGATGTCAACTGTGATTAGCATTTTTAGCTAAATCTCACCTTATGAACTTACTAAAATAGCATTCACACACCCAAAGGTGCCACACCTTTTTCCTTGGTCTATGGATATGAGGTAATCCTACCTATCAAAGTCGATATCCCATCACTGCGAGTATACCTGAAAGGTATGGTCAACAATGATGAATATTGGGTGTCAAGACTTAGTGAGTTAGAACTTCTAGATGAAAGTAATTTGAGCATGTTAAACGATCTCCAAGTTTATCAAAATTGGCTCAAACAAAGCTACAAAAAAAGATAAGGGAAAAAAACTTTCAAGTTGGTGACTTGGTACTGAAAGAGAATCATAAGATATAGCTAAATCAAGAAGGGAAGGGTAAATTTGAACCAAACTAGTTAGGTCCCTTCATAATACAAGTAAGCTATGTCTCTAGAGAATATTAGTTGGCTACTCGTAAAGGAGAACCTTTAGCCAAACCTCTGAATATAAACCATCTCAAAAGGTTTTATACTTGAGCGCATTAGAATATTCCAAGAAAAAAAGGTGAAAATCAAAACATTCAAAAATCAAGAAAAATAGTAAAGAGAAATAAAACATCCTTTAAGTGAAAATTACCTTGTGGAACTTCTAGGACTAGTACCATAGTGAAAACTTGGTAAAAAAGCACCATGTTTGAATAAAACTTGCATCTCTATCTATCAACACTATTTGTCGCATCCACCCCATCCATCCCATAATAAAACGTGCAACCAACCATGGCTTGATAATTGATCAAGTGTTGAACCTTGTTGTACCATCAAAATCCATCTACCCTAATAAATGTAATCTTGTCCCGAACTAGGGGTAACTTCCTGAAAATGGTAGCGGATTGGATCCTTGTTCATCCCATCATTGTCAAAAACTATAAAAAATAAAAATCTAGAAAACAAAAAAATCAAAACAAAGTCAAAACACCAAAATCCCAAAAAATATTTTATTCTTTGAGTCAAAAAGTTGAACTACGTGGTCTCTGCGTGCATAATGTAGGAAAGGCTAATCTTTGATCAATCCCCAAGGCCCTAGGTCAGTCCCTTTAGGTGTCCATCATAGTATTTAAACTTAATCAAAAGCCAAATTTTTTTGAAAAGTCAGAAAAGTCAAAAACTATAATCTTATCAAAATAAATGAACTATGAGCCTCTACGTGTATGACGTAGGCAAGGCTATCATTGATGAGCCCCCAAGGCCCTAGGTTAGTCCACCAAAAAAAAAGGAAACATACAAATATTTTATCAAAATAGAAAACATTCAAAGTCAGAAAACTACAAAAACAATGTCACTTAATATAGTCGAACTAGTGGTCTCTGTGTGTATAACATAGGCAAGGCTAATCTTTGATCAACCCCTAAGGCCCTAGGTTAGTCCCCTTAGGTGTCCACCATGATCTTTAAATTTAATAAAAAAAAATCAAAACAACATCAAATAATTCAAAAAAATCTCAAAAATTCCTATCTCCATTGTTACTGATCCGCAATAAACTTTCCATTCATAATAAACAAACCATCACCTTCAACCTTTGACAAAACAATCAACAAAAAAAAAACATCAAAATCCAAAACTTCCAAACCAAAAATTAAAATAAATAGATCATTATTAGACTAAAAAAATGCCTAAGTATCAACTACCTACCTATTGATAATTCATCGTCAACGTTCTTACATATGTCTTAATGGATAAAATATTCCTACAATAGACATCACTAATGGATAACATCCTGAAACATCAAACAAATATGGAAAGTGATACAACAACATTGTTTTATCTTTTTATGATCTTATATTTTTTATTTATCTTATTTTCACATTCACAGGATCTCTCAAAAATGTCCATAAGGATTTAGAGAGGAAGGAATGGGCCATTGATCATTGATTTTTTTTGTTCTGTCATTCAGGATGTGTGATACGCATTAGGTCATTTTTACATGTCTACAACGAGTAACTATGCACTTTAGAAATAAAATAATAGATAACATTTTTAAAATAATAAGATAAATATGTTGACCAAATTATTTTAAATTTACTTTTTTGTTAATTAACATGGTTAACAGACCAAAATCTATGAAAAGGCATTATCCCCATATGCTAGGGGGTTAAAGCCCTTGAGTCCATGACTACTAGCTACCATATGGGATTAATGAGATGTCAATTCCATTAAAATTTAGTCTACTTTAAACATATATTATATTACCTTAACAAATATTCTAAGCAATATAACCATAAAAAATCCACCTGTAGACACCGAAATTTGGTTTAAGCCCACAACTTCAATTTCTTCATAATTCATATTTTCATAGTCATGATTAAATAATGCTAATTATTTAATTATTCTCTAAAGACCTCTATTTTTCTATTAATTAAATAAACTTACTTATTTAATTAATTCCCTTTAACATTTATTCATCTATTAATTAAATAATCTTAATTATTTAATTAATTCACATTATCTTTATTCTAATCCTAATTAATTAAATAAACACTTTTTATTTAATTACATCATTAATTAACTTTATCCTCCTTAAATTAAATAAATTCTTATTTAATTTATCTTGATCATATTTCTCACTATAATTAAATAAATATTTTAATTATTTAATTATTCATCTAACCTTTTCTTTACTCAATTAAATAAATCTTATTTATTTAATTAATCCTTAAATGTCAAATCTTGAATTAAATAAATCATTTAATTCATAAAAGTCTATTTTTAACACATTCTTCTATATTTAGATAAAATTTTAAGTTATCTAAGTATTCATTCTCACTCGACTCGAGATCTATTTAAATCAATCAGTTATCTCATGATTTAATGTTTAAGTGTCTTTTGTGAATAAACTCTCTGTCATAACCAGTCAATCATCTAGTTCTAACTCATATGCATGTACATGCTTATTAATTAAATATCTTTATTTAATTAATTAAATTTTGTGCGTGCATTTGAATAGAACTTTGCTTTTAATCTATCTTTATCTTTGTCATGCAAACATTATTCTTCTATTTTCGAATACCAAACTTGAAGATTAAATCATTATTTAATCTTTATCTCTATTCTTAGTTTTTATCACTGATGTTAGTACTAACAGTTATCTCAATGCATGTCTAATCCTTTAATCTGGATTGTCCATTTATCTTTTAATCTTGGCCTCTCATTTGAATGATCAATTTTCTATAAATTGATCTGTCTTTCATCATTAAAACTCCTCCCGAAATTGTATGACTTTTGGAGCACTTGTTAATCTTCAATATTTTTCTATAATCACATCTATCAAGGCTATACTTGCATACTTACTAAAAATATGAGGGAAAGAATACCAACACGACGAAATGGAGGAAAATAGATGTTATCCATGGAGTTACATCGATCTTTGGTGAGATTGTTTGATGTTTTATCTATTCCTTTGTTCTTTATTGTTTAACTTTAGATTGCATTAGAGTTTAATTTACATTGTTGTTTGCTTTTAACCTTTCTTGTATTTCATGGTGTTACATTGGTGAACCTGATGTGAAGACACATTCTTCACAAATCTGTAGATGTTTTATTCAATTTTTGCAGGTATTGTATGACCCGACTCATCTGATAGACAAAATGACACAATTGATATTATGAATCGCATCTGACAAAGAAAACGATGCATCTAAATTTTTTTGATGCATCCGCGACTTATCGAACCGCAACTAACTGGTGAAAATCTATAATGCATCTACCACTTTGAATGACACATTTGACTGGTGAAATTTCTAGGTTCAATTTTGATTTTTAGTCTTTCATAGTGTTTTTATTTCTAATTGTTTGGTTTGCAGTGTGTGTAGGGAGTTAAAATAGTGTTTGCAGGATGTATCATAGAAGAAAAGTTTTTAAAACCCTTTATGTAGGACAACCAATGAAGATTAATCTGAAAACTACTAATGAATTTTTCTGCAAGATGTGTGTCGAAGACTTTATTTTTGAAAAAAACTATTTGGTAGATTAGAAAATTGTCATTTGGGTTTAAAATTTAATATTGTTTACTATGTTTGGTGCGAAAGCACAATTTTTTTATTACCCTCATGATTTGGTATATCGAAGTATCCTCTCCTCTTGCACATTCCTATGATCTTGAGTGTAGGAGAACTGATTATTGACTCTAGAAATTGGGCCTTTCTTGGTGGGAAAAGGTACTCACCCCAAGATGACTCAAACTAGTCACACACTGAACCCAATCGAATTTTAGCCAGTATATAAAAGTTGGTTCTTGAGGAAAAATCAAGACTCACGAGTGTTGTTCCGATGAGAAGGACAACAATGGTCTCTCACTGCATGGATGATACTGCATGAATGGAATGCATGAATTAAACACCTTGTTTTTAGCAAGCCAAAAACCCTCTATTTACTGGTGTAGTAGGTTGGACTTGTGAAGCCATCTCACATTTTTATGGTTCATTGTAGAGATGAGAAGTATGCCATGGGAGTTTCATGGGTTCTATAGCTTGGTTTCCCTAAATTAAGTGTTGATCCATAGAGGGGAGCTGGTGGGTTCAAGCTACTAGTCATCCACCTTGAATAAGTGTAGCTGGGGTAAAACCCAAGTGAGAACTCAGTAAATACTGTCCTTCACAGCCTTAGGATTGTACTTGTTTTCTAGAAATACACATGTTCATGATCGTCAAACTAAAAATAAATTATCTTCTGATTGTATTTTTTTTGTCAAAACTTGATCACAAAACATAATCAGTTTATGCTACAATTCACTGGAAAACCACAACAGTTCATTAGAAAACTAAAATTGTCAAATAGAGTCGCAACTGTTCACCAGAAAAAATGCATCTGATTAGTAGAGTCACATCTATTATAGAGTCTGTTGCATCTGTCAAAAACTCAGTCCAATTTGCATGTCACAAAATCTGAGTCGCATCTATCAAAATAACTCACATTTTTTTAGTATAAAACTACATCTAATATCTTAGTCGCATCTGTCATTAACTTTGTTATATTGGAAACTTGCAATTGTCATATTCTGTGATGCATTTGAATAGGTGAGCCGCATATGCAGTTTGGAACAACGCATATGCTCCTATCATAGAACTGACCTACTTTTACTAGTACATAGCCAGAGTCTTGAAAACTGCATCTGATCAGTCTAGAGTCATAATTGATACCCTGAGTTGCATCTGTTGAAAACAAAACTGCATGCGTCTGATACCTAAAACTAAATTTACTAGAAAATTGCAACTGAGAAAGAAAACCGCAATTGTTAAATTCTGCAATGCATCTGCCTAAGTATTTGAAAACCAGAGTTTACTGTCATAGATTGAGAACAAATAGTCAAACCAGTGTCTGACTTATCCTTTTACACTGATTCTTGGACAAAAACTAGAAATTTCACTCAAAACTTGCATGATTACATCCTTTAGGAATCATTCAGTCATAGCAATAGGTACCCTAGTCATACATCTTAATTTCATCTTAACGGTCTTTATTTCCTTTAAAGAGATCATCTTTTGCAGATTTTAGGATAGGCACCTTTCACACTTTGGATAAACCCTTGATTCAACAAACATTTTCATTGAACCTAGTCATCATATCTTTTGTCCTACATGTGAATCCTTCTAGCTCATTAGTCTAGTCCTAATACTATGAAGGTTCCTTGTGAAAACTAAATTGAAACCCAGGTTAATCTGTAGTTGATAGATAACCTCTTTTAGAATCTTCCAATTTGGTCACCTAGACTTTTCATATTTAGACACTATCATCCTAGAATAGCATCATTTTAGACATACATTATTTGCAGAGAAAATACCAAAAAAATAGTTACATTCATCCTTTATATTCAGAAAATCCCAAAAACATAGATTAGACTCATAATCATCCATAGACTTAGCTTTTGCATCACTTACACTTTGAGCTTACATTACATGGTTGAAACAAGATCAAAAAGGAAAGAAAGAGAAAACATGGTTGATCCAAACAAATTCACCAATCCGTTCTCAAACCCCTTTGCAGGGGCAGCTTCATCTAGACCTCACAAGACTTTTTTAGAGAAATTTGTTACTAGAGACACGCAAGGACATGTTATAGTGAAAGACATAGATGTTGCTGCATAGGACCCTGAGTTTGCTTCCTTTGTGGACAACTATCTAGCAAATGATCCTCAACAATACTTAGCCAAATTTCTCACAAAAGATGCTAAACTACCTCCTAGTTTTGATATTCATACCCTACAAATTGCATCTACCCAAGGAGAAAACACCACTACCACTAGTGCTACTATACCTCAAGTGACTACTGCTATACCATTTGGATGACCTACATAGAGTGATTCAATAATACACATAACTCCATTTGGTACACCTACCTCGACACAGGGGATAAATTTTACCATAGGGGCATCATCGTCTAATCCCTTCAGTCCTTTTGATGGGAAAAAAAATCTAGAACATCAACCCCTATAAGTGTCAATGTCACTAGCACTATTCTATAGAAAACAACTATACCTAGTGTTCATGTCACTAGTACTATACCATAGATTGGGGTTTCATAGATAAGAGGCATACCCTCTTTCCAATATGGAAACTAACCCAACACTTCATAGATTCTGAGTCAAAATCCATTTTCACAAACTCTGAATCAAAATCCATTTTCACAGATTCCAAATCAAAACCCATTTACACAATTTTTGAATCAAAATCCATTCTCACACATTCCGAATCAAAACCCATTCACTAACATTCCAAATCCAAACCCACTTTACATACCCTCATTTAACCAAAACACATCACACAATGCTAGATTCCAAAACACATACATAGATCCAAATAATCTAGCTAGCACATCATTAACTCAAGTTGACATCTTGCAAACACAAATGCACACACTTCAAACATAGATGGATAAAATGGCAATATCTAACAAGAAAACCTTTTCAGCAAAGGATTTATGCTCATTTCCTTTCGATAAATCATTGTACATGACACCTTTCCCTCATGGGTATGTCATACAAAAATTTCCCAAATACAATGGAAAGCGAAATCAAATTGAACACATAAGGGAATTTTCCATGATGTGCATATATGTCACCTACAACCCCACCTATCTTATGAGACTCTTTTCTGAGAAGTCTTGTTGGAATTTCACTAGAGTGGTTTTCAGGTCCTGATTATGGCATAAAATCATGGGGCAAAATGGATGAGGAATTCATTGAAAAATTATCCTTTAACATCGACCATGAAATAAACATAACAACCTTGTGTCATACTACACAAGACGAAGGGGAAATTTTTATCACTTTCTTCTAGAGATGGAGAACTATAGCCAGTTGTTGTCCTATCGAGATACCTGAGAAACAAAAGGTCACTATGTTCCAAGAAAACCTCAACCCAAAATTGAGAAGTAACTTAAGGGTACATTGTTGCACATCCTTTACATAACTAGTGGAAAACAGGGTCATATTAGAAAAATATATCATTGAGAAATGAGAACTTAAGACATAGACACCCAACAAAAATTCAACTGTGCAAAACAACCCCAATGACAGAAACAAGTTTTGGTCTTGGAATAAAAATGTTACCAATGATGGGGTGGTTGATGCAAAGAATTTACAAGAAGGATCAATCATCACAATTATAGGAAATATCCCATCTACTAACACACTCAACGCTGTTAACTAAACCCCCAACACTACCCAAAACACCCAACAACCACAAAAATAGAGACAATTTCCAAAACGTGAGTTTACTCCCCTTGGGGAATCCATCGAGTTCGTATTCAAAAAACTGTTGCAACATAATCTTATATAGCTTTAGGAGCCAAGACAATACAATCCACAGAAATTCAAACCATCTTGGTGGGATGATAATGCTTTTTTTAATTCCCATCGGACAAAAGGACATAGCCTACAAAATTATCGTCAACTGAAAAACATCATACAAGACTTTGTCGAGAACGAAACTATTCAAATCAATTGACAAAAACTTACATCTTCAAACACTGATCACAAGGTCTTTTCAAATCCATTACATGATCATGGGAAAGGAAAAGCCCCCAGCTAAGGCAACAAGACCAATATTTCCACCAATTACGCTAGTGTCAAGCATGATTAGAGTGGCCCCATTATAAATCATATCTGAGCCACTGATGACCATGTCAATACTATTACCATAAATAAAACTCCCGAGTGTGTTGTTAACACTCGTCAGACCAAGATCACCATCCAAGGCCCTTCATCACATCAGATACCATAGACTTCTAAGCCATAGTATAACTTACTTGATCACTTTGGGAAGACCCCAGCCCAAATTTCCATCTTGGAACTATTGCATATCTCCCTTGAACATCGATCCATTTTAGATAAGGCTTTACAAAGAATGACTATTCCTAATGATCTTGATGTCAATCATTTTGAGGAAATGGTGGGCTACTTTACCAATAATCATCATGCCACATTCTTCGAACAAGACTATGTAACTAAAAAGACAAATCATAATGACCTATTACATCTTGAATTCCTTGTTGACAAAACCAAAGTTCGACAAGTTTTGGTAGACGGAGGAGCATGATTAAATCTTTGCACTTTAAAATTGATTAAGGCATTAGGTTTCTGAGGATCATGTGTAGACATAACCAAAAGCATAGTCAATAATGCTTATGACAATGAGGAACGAAAATCAAAGGGGGTGGTAACACTTCCTATCAGAATTAGTCCTCTAGTTATGGAGACAAAATTCCAAGTCTTGGATCTCACCCTTCCATACAATCTTCTACTAGGTAGACCATGGATTCATGCCATGAAGGTAGTCCCTTCCACATATCATCAATGTCTAAAATTCCCTTACAATGGAATTGAAATAACAATAGATGGTAACCCAGATCCATTCCAATATTGCACCAATCTATGAGAGACACCTCAATGCCAAGTGCCTGTAAACCAAGAAGCCTCATCATCCAATTCATCTCATTATTTTGATCCATCCACTCTCACTAGAACATTCACTTCACCATCATTGCCATCCACTCCTAGGGTTGAGATCCAAGACAAGGGTTGTGGAGAATATCACATGAAAAAATCTTATTATGTTAGTCACTTGGTTCCTCCTAAATCCTACAGTTTACCTACATCAGATAGGAGACAATTAGTGGTCACTATACACATCCCTCCCTCAACAACCTTTACAAAATGGGGATAATTAAGCAAAGAAGCCATACACACAGATGATGTGACATCCTGGTTGTATAGAGAAGACAATGAAGAACCTCCCTCACTTGCTCACATTCCTATAGACCAGTATGCAAAGGGCTTCACAATTATGCAAAGCAAGGGATATAATGGACATAGTGGTTTAGGCTTACATCAAGATGGGAGGACTAAACCAATCATTGTTTCTAAGTGGCTGAAAGGCTTGGGGATTGGGTTTCAATCGATTTAGATTGGTGTTCCTAGTACCACATCACCTTTAATTGAGGAAGTAATTGCTTCTGATGATATCGAGACATATGACGAACCATCTGACCAACCCTACTATGATTCTCCTGACTCTAACCAATATGAGTGGGATTCCCTATCCTCCACCTCTACCATCGACCTTGATAAGCTATTTGGAGATCTTGACTTGATGTTGAAATCTTCACAAAATCCATTGAATTCTTGTCCACCTAAGAATTTGATGAAAGAGGAATGGGTTAAACATTACTATTGGGAATCTCTTGATCCAACCTCTTGGGAGCCTAAAAAATCCTCTTCAGATAACCACACCTTGACAATAGGTCCACCTCAGAATCCATCTAGATCTAAGTAAAAGAACAAAGAGGACTTGGTAAGAAACTTTTGTGACTATATGAACAACTTAGATTTTACCTTGACCACTTTGAACTTTGACAACTCTGATGATGACATGCCTTTAGTTTATTCCTAGCTCATTGATTGGGACCAACAAGATACACCTATCTTAGATATTTTTGAGAACGACAAAGCAATCACTGAGTTCCTAGGATTACAAGAAGGATACCTAGTGGTGATCACAAGGCTAGATTTACCATTGACTTGGACGATAAGGAATATTTTGGGGAATCTGTTCAACCCTCTAGTCCAAAAAACAAGAAAAAGAATGAAAAATATAAAAATGATGAGTCTCTAGGTGAAAATCGAAAGGTGCCTTTAGATAATGAAAAAGAAAAAAATAAGGATGCATCCGAAGGCGAAAACCTCTCTCAGGAACCTAAAGATGGAGATTTGAACATTCTCCCTATTGCATGGGAAAATTCACCCATGCTAGTTGAAGAATCGGTGGAAGTTAACATAGGCACATAAGAGAATCCTTGCCTGATATATTTTGCAATATCATTGACAAAAGCAGAGCAACAAAAATTCTACAACTTCTTTACACAAACAAATTAATTTTTCCTGGTCATATGTAGACATGCCTGGGCTAGATCCTAAACTTGTGCTACATCATTTTCCTTTGCAACCACGTATAAAACAAGTAAAACATAAATTGAGGAAAATGCACCCACAGATTGCTTTACTAGTCAAGGTTGAGTTGAAGAAACTGTTAGAAGTTGGCTTCATTAGATCAATCAACTATGCAAATTGGATTTCCAATCTTGTACCAATCACCAAACTAATAGGGGGCATCCACATCTGCACAAATTTTAGAGATATAAATAAAGCCTGTCTTAAGGATGACTTTCCTTTGTCGAACATTGACATGATTGTTGACATGACAATAGGCTATGAAATGTTATCCCTTGTGGATGGATTTTCAAGATATAATTAGATCAGAATTGCAACTAAAGACCAACCTAAAACAACTTTCACATGTCCTTGGGGAACCTATTGCTAGAATATTATGCCCTTTAGACTCAAGAATGCTGGAGCAACCTATCAACGTGCCATGACCACTATTTTTGATGATCTTATACACTATTATGGAGGATGATTTTGATGATCTTATTGCTAAATCACTAACAAGAGCAGATCATTCACAAGTTTTACACAAGATATTTTTAAGGCTAGAAGAGTATAAAGTGAGACTAAATCCAAAGAAATGTGTGTTTGGAGTGAAATCAGGAAAGCTTTTGGGTTATATCATTTCTGGAAGAGGCACTGAAGTGGATCTAGCCAAGGTAAAAATAATCATAGACATGCCTCCACCAGCTAATCTTAGTCAACTAAGGACATTACAAGGGAGGCTACAATCCATTAGAAGATTCATAGTGTAGTTGGCAGATAAGACACATCCCTTTCAACATTTACTTAGAAAAGTACCCTTTGTGTGGACAGGTAAGTTCTAGGAAGCCTTTCAACTGATTAAAGATTATCTACTCATGCCACCAGTCTTGACACCACCTATTGAGGTATGACCATTGATTCTCTATATTTTAGCAACACATTCATCACTAGGAGCATTGCTAGCACAAAATGAATTTGAAGGCCATGAAAAGGCAGTATATTATATTAGTCACACCTTAGTAGGTTATGAACTCAATTACAGTACCATTGAATGTGCTTGTCTTGTGGTAGTATTTTCTACTAAAAAACTAAGGCACTATATGTTGAACCATCAAACAATGTTGGTTGCCAACATAGATCCTTTGAAATATCTTCTAATCAAAGCAACATTAATAAGGCGACTCGAAAAATGGGTGATGGTACTTAGTGAGCATGAAATTTTGTACGTAGAGAGAAAATCTATCAAGGGACAAGTCATTGCTAATCAGTTGGTTGATACACCGGTGCAAGCAGATCACCCTTGGTTGCAGATTTTCTTGATGAGTTTATATTCACCATTGGCACATGCACGACATGGAAACTATGCTTTGACAGGTCCCATATGAATCATGGCTTAGGGGATGGTATACTATTTATCACACCACAGGGTGATTCCATTCCTAAGTCATTCGGGATAGCATTTCCATGTACTAACTACTATCTCCTAGAAATGCACCCTATGCAAAGTTATAAAAAACTGAGATTTCTAGAGAAACATGGGATCATTTCAAGGCTATGGGTCACCTAAAGTTGAAATGAACCTCTGGATAAGGCCGGATCCTAACTGGTAATATCACTTAACTACTAATATTTGTGAGGTAAAGGGAGAAGGAATACATAAATTGAAAATTACTCCTATGGTGATACACCAAATTTGTTCAAACATGAACAGCTGCTTAACACACAGTTTTCAATCAACTAGTAAAAGTTGATATGCACAACTCAATACTCATATGATATTGCATAAATGTTTCATAAGAAAGCTACGATACATACAGTCCTGGAAGGAAGATAAATTTTCCTCAACAACTAAAATCTGTTTGCATCACCAACATAACCTATAACCTACAATATACACATCTCCTCTACTTAAAAGTGCTATTAATGAGACAATTAACAAGGAATAAGAGAAACTCACATGTAAATTTATCAATCATTCAACACACTCAATGAAACAGATAACTGAGAAGGAAAAAGTTACTTTCTTTATTGATCTCCAAAGGTGAAACTGTACATACAATGTATGTAAATGAGTTACAAAACTTAGTATTCTCCTCTAAGGACTCACAGAAGTCACAAAGTAGAAAAATGCAAGTAAGAACTCTCTACCAAAAGAGGCAAAAATGCCATATATATGAAAACTAAAAGTGTCACCCCTTGTTTTAGGGTTTACAAAATATCAATTTTTTCTGAAGGATCGACCCTCAGATCTTTTGGAAATAAAGCTAATGCATTCAATGTGCATCCTTTGTGTCTACGTCAGTGAAAAATCACTCTAGGGATGGCCCTTCAGAACTTTTGCAACCATGCCTTTAATGTGCTAACCTCTGGCCTCTGTGTCCACTCTCAAACTTCCTTGGAGAGCTGCCTTGAATGCCCCTAGAGCATTACCATTAATATCAATTTTCATTTTGCCAGTAGAATTCACAGTTGTCCCTGAGACTGATGCCTTCTTCTTTCTTTTGACCTTCTTCCTGCTCAAGATCTTTCTATAGGTTGACTTCCCTTGCAAGCAACTTCAGAATTTCCCATTAGATCTTCACACCATTGTTCACCGAGCTACTCCATCATATTTGATCTTAGAAAAAGTCTATGTCATTTATGCTCTATTGATCTCGTTCACAGGGGTAGTCAAACAGTCAAATGGCTAATGGTTCACCTTTGGTTCTCTCTGATTGGTTGAACATTTGCCATGCAAGATCCCAGGAAGTCAAAGGTTATTCAGCCAGAATCACATGTCGGTGAGACATTGGTCATGTCTCCCCAATGCGATCATACTCTATAGAAACATCGACATAGCACACATCTGTCAGGAGGAATTCATAGTGAGCGGAAAAATTTACACTGATGTCAAACATGGTCACCTAGACTGTCGCTATTGGCCAGAGGTCACAGCGAGTGTAAGCAATTTGGCCAAAAGTCTCGACGAGCCTCAAGAGTTATATCACTATCATATAAACCACCGGCAAGACAAACATTAATCAACAAGAGGTCATAGCAGGTTTTATTATCCATATCAATATCCTTTTCCATCACTCAGACCTCACTTGTCAGCAGGACATCATACCGAGCACAAATCTTTCGCTAGGAGTCTCCCCGATCTCAACCTTGTGAACCACTGTCAGCAAGAGATTACACTGAAGGCATAACCTTCGACAAGACATTCAACAGTAGGTGAGACCTCATCCTGAAAAGTAAACAACTCTCCCTGATGCCGACCTTGTGAACAACTTTTGGCGTGACTCCCACCGGTTGGGAAGATTTCACAGCGGGTGGTAAGAGTCTTACCGATGTCCCTTTCCATCTTGGCAAGACCATCAATGGTCGGCAAGACCTTACACCGAGCACCAAACATTACACCGAGACCTCCATTTCGGTAGGACCTTATGCCTAAGGAAAAATCCTTCGATGAGCTCATTTCACCATCTGTCGGCAAGACCCTAGTGGGTTGGGAAGACTTCACAATGAGGCTATCTCATTTCACTGAGACCTCCATTTCAGTGAGTCATCACCCCAAAGTCCCATCATTACACTAAAGGCATTCTGTTTCAGCAAGACCTCGCCCATGTCAGCCAGAATTTATGCCGATGCTACCCCCTTTGGCAAGACACCATTGGGTCAGCAAGACCTTTCACTGAAGACAACTCTCTATTGATAGGACCTTTCCCATTCAGCCAGACTTTATGCCAAAGGAAAACTCTCTCGGCGAGACCACCATCATTTTTCGAGACATCATGTTGAACTCCTTTCTTTCACCCTGAGCTCACTTCACTTCGGCAAGACCCTATCGGGTCGACAAGACTTCTTAGTGAGGCCTCCTTGTTCTGATGAGAGCTTATTTCATTTCAGGGAGACCTTGCTTGGTCAATGAGACCTTTTGCTGAGGTCAAAATTTTACGTTGACGCCACTCACTTTGGAAAGAGTCCACCCTATCGATGAGACTTTTTCCCTTCGCCATCCCCTGTCATTGAGACTCTGCTTGGTCGCTGAGACTTTACAGTGAACTCCTTTCTTTCGCTGAGACTTCTTGCAGCCAGACCTTTCGCCAAACTCCTTTCTTTCACTGAGACTTCTTCTTGTCACCAGACCTTTCGCCAAACTCCCTTCTTTTGGCGATGCTAGCCCTATGCAATAGTCGGTGATACCTCAACAGTCAGGGAGACATATAAAAACCCATAGCGAATAAAATGTCTGGCCGACCGGTGGATCCCAAATGAATATAACACACTGCCAGTCGGCAAGACATCTGAAAGGTCCCAGCGACTTTCCTCCTCAGGAGTTTTATGCCAAATCTGACTGAGGTAAGGATTTCCAATAGAATTCCTTGTGAAATAGCATCAGATAAAGACCTTCCCAATGAAATTCGAACACTTGTACACTGGGCTCAACCCTTATGGGAGCCACATTTAATCCACATGTTGAATTTAGAACATAATTTCCCCTGATTGAGCCCGTAGGTCAAAATTGGGTAACACTAAGAACATAGTAGAATATGAGGCTCTTGTGACAGGGTTACGTATGGCAGTCAAATAGAAAATCAAGGACCTACAGGTTTATGGTGATTCTCAATTAGTAATCCAACAGGTAAATGATGACTATGACACTAAGGATGAAAAGCTTGTCCCCTAAAAATGCATGGAAGATAGTTTCAAGGAGTAATTTGACAAGGTTTACTTTCATCAAATACCTCATGTTCTAAATAGGGCAGCAAATGCCATGGCTACTATTGCTTCACTCCTTGACATACCAAGCAACATGCCTAAGTTCAAGTTTTTGGTAGAACAACTTTTGGTCCCTATCTATGTCATCCTAGATTCTAAGATGGTGTGTGATATTGTTGGTCCTGATTCCCCATGGTATAAATATATCTATGAATACCTCCATTCTGAAATCATACCCCCTAACCTTTCTAATAACCAACATAGGACATTCCTTCACAAGTCAACCGAATACACTATCATTGGAGACACCCTTTATAGATATGCCTTAGACAATACCCTCCTCAGATGTCTTGATACTGATGAATTACAAGCAACCTTGTGTGGGGTACATGAGGGTATATGTGGATCCCCTTCTAGTATTCCTACCTTAGCTAAGAAGATTATGAGACTAGGTTACTATTGGCCTACCATGGAAAAGGACTCATATATATTTATAAAGAAATGTCACCAATTTCAGGTACATGAAGATTTGACACACACACTAGTGCAGGAGCTCCATCCCATAATGTCACCATGACCCTTTTCCAAATGGGGACTCAACCTCATAGGTAAGATACATCCCACATCATCCAATGACCATAAGTTCATCATTACTACCACTAAGTATTTTATGAAGTGGATTGAGACTATTCCCATGACCTACATCACTGGAACATAGATCTCTAAGTTTATCTTGAACTATATCATTTGTTGGTATGGTGTTCCTCAATCCATTATCATAGATAATGGTTGTCCATTCAAAAACCAAGAATTCCATCATCTCTATAAAGAGTCCATATCCAACATCTTTTTTCCACCTCATATTACTAACAAGGTAACAGCCAAGCAGAGGCATCTAATAAAACTATCATCAGAATCCTCAAAAAGATTGTTAATGATGCTAGCTGAGATTGGAATTTACAACTTAATCCAACCTTATGGGCTTACCACACAAGCATCTATACTCCCACTGGTGCCACACCATATTCCCTAGTATTTGGTTTTGAGGCAATCTTACCTATTGAGGTCGAGATTCCTTCCCTAAGGGTATCTTTGAAAGGGAACATTGATAATGAAGAATATCTAGTGTCAAGACTACATGAGCTAGAATTCCTAGATGAATGAAGACATAAGGCATTAGATAATCTCCAAGCATATCAGAATCATCTTCATCGTAGCTACAATAGGAAGGTCTTGAATAGAAAATTTGACATTGGTGACCTAGTATTAGTGGAGAATCCTAAGAATCAAGCTAAAAGAGAGAAACTAGGACAGTTTGAACCTAATTGGTTAGGACCTTACATTATCACAAAATCCTTTGGATGAAGAGTGTATCAACTCTCTACTCCTAAAGGAGAACCATTGTCATCACCTATTAATAGTATTCATCTGAAGAGGTTCTACGCATAGCTTTTGAAAGCCTTGTCTTAATTATCAAAAAAAGAAAAATACGAAAAAATAAAAAAAATAAAAAAAATAAAAAAAATCATTACCTAGGTGAAAACCTGGAAAACATGCATCTTGGTAACATAAAAAAAATTAGAAAATCAAGAAAATAGTAAAGAAAAATATGTCATCCAATAGTGAAAACCACCTCGGTGGAACTTTAGATAAGTACCATGGTGAAAACCTGGAAAATAGGTGCCATGTGTAGTTGACTTTGCTCCTTTGTCTATCATTATTCTAATCTGACTTACCTGTACATATTGTCTATCCCTGTACATATTACTTATCCCTATACATATCGCTTATCCCTGTACATATTATCTATCCCTGTACATATCACCTATCTTTTCCATCCATCACCTGTACATACCATTCATAATAAATGATAGTCCTTCCCATAACTTGGAACTATTTACATCGAGTGCATTTCATATCCCCCATCCCATCCTATTCATAATCAGTTGGTCTTATGCTCGACTGGGGGAAAGCATTTTACCTATGTCATATTTAGTTTTTACATTGGCTATTTTGAAGACGTAAAACCATTGAGAATCCAAAAATATTGCAAAATGTCCTGAGAAAATCCAAAAACATCAGAAAACTTCAAAAAGACAAAAAAAATTAAAAATCAAAACATGTCAAAAGTCCAAAAAAAATAGTCATGGCTAGTCGCACTTGTCAGTCTTTTCTATTTGTCGAACTACGTTTCCTTTGTGACTGGACATAGGCAAGGCCTTCTGCTGATGTGCCCCAAAGGAATTAGGTTAGTCCCACTAGGTTTTTCTGTATAAATTCATGATTCAATCAATTTTTCTATATGACAAGGTCATTGGTCATGTCTAACTATGAGTTCTCTACGTGTATAACATAGGAAAGGATATCAATTGATGAGCCCCTGAGGCCGCACTAGGCTAGTGCTTTAAGATTCATCATCACACATAGTCAATTGTCAACACATCATGTCAAGTCATGCAATCAACAAGATGAATAGGTCAACAATGTCATCAAGTCAAGTCAAAAAAATTTCCAAAGCAACCAACAAGACAAATCAACTTATGTCTGCTATAGGATGTGTCCTTCCTGAAAATAGATATCAACAAAACAATCGACCTATGTATTATACAAGATGAGTGCTTCCTACATACAAACATTGTCAAAAAATCATGGCCTTACATAGGTTATCAAATCAATGACATCAGACTCAACATCTTATACGATACATGTCTTTCTGAAACCAGGCTTTGTCATGCCTTATATAGATGGTCATAACATCGAAACTAGACTCAACGTCTTATCCAGTATGTGTCTCTCTTGAAATCAGGCTTTATCAATCAATCATCTTATCAATCAAAGTAATCAAGCAAATAGATCAAATTTGGCAAGTATTTTATTAGCTTTTTGATTTTGTGGCTTATTTATCTTATCATTTCATTTGATTTTATGATGGGAATCCTGTTACTAGCTTTCTCAAGGATGTCCCATGAAGGATTTAGAGAAGCAACGATGTATCGGAATTTTGTTTTCTTTGACTGTTGTTTGTCGACTATATTTTAATTTTGGATTTTGAGTCATGGTACTAGAATCTCAAGGATGTCCCATGAAGGGTTTAGAGGAGCAATGATTTCACATGACCTGTCTTTTATTTGTTTGTTGTCTATGGATTGTCTTGAAAAAAAGACTAGGGAAATTGGGTCCTTAGTATGAGTTAAGACAATCCTTGTCCACGATTGTCTATTGTTAGCAAGTGGATGACCTTGGACACCTTGATCTATGTCATATCATGGTTTTTTTCTCCATTTGTACTAGTTACTTCCCAATGATGATAAAGTGCAAAGCCTTTTGTGATTCGAAAAAATATCGAAGATTCCTAATACTAACAACCATGCCTTTTATTATTCATCTTCTTTTTGCACTAACATTTATTCTTTCTTGCATTATGACAGAGTCTTGTGACACACAAAAATATAAAGCATCCTGCATATGCATTTATGCTAGAAACATCATGTAAATATCATACATTGTAAATCATACATATATCTTCCATTTCAAAAACAAAAAAAAAAGGCATCTATCATATCTAGGAAATCAAGGTATAATAGGCATTCACTATCATAGATTACATAACAAAAGCATCACATGTACATAACAAGTGTAAATATATGCATCACATTATATTCATCATCATCAAATGTATAACATCACATATAGATAGCCTTGTATATATAAACATCACATTGCATCTCATAATCATAAATTGTATCCATAATATCCACCGATACCATAAGAAATCAATGCATACATCATCAAATAGAAACAACATCACATCATAAGCTGCATAAACACATCATAAAGTAGATATGACCATCCATAACATAGGAATATGATATAGACATAACGTGCATAAATAAAAGAATACATAATCATACATAGAACTATAGATCATGAGAATCGCCACCAAAATCATATATATATATATATATCGCTCAAAAAGTGTCACATCACAATGTCATAATGTATCAATAAATATGAAGCCTATAGGCCATATGATCAAAATACAATGTCCATTAATAAATATCAATATATGTCCCTATCTGGAACTCCCATTGCTACCATGACCAGAATGTGATTGCAAATGATGGTGGGATCCTGATGACCTATGTGTGGAAGGAGGCCTGTCATATTGTTTAGATTTGTAAGGTCCCTCGACCCCCTTTGTACTCATTGTCTTGCTGTGAGTCTTGCTCTGAGATCTTCCGCTACGTGCCTACAAAAAACTGTGAGCCTGTCTCTCTGGAGGAACCTCCACATCATATAGATCCCTGTAATATGATGCTCTATCCACAACTCTGACTAACTCCCATGCAAAACTATCAGATGGACTGCTACAAAGAGCTCTGATCTCTGTAAACTACTGCTTGGTCTCCTATCTCCAAGCTATAGCCTAGTCTCTATCCATATAAGCTCCATCCCTCTCCATCTGCAATACATCCCTCTCTAAGATCAGAACCCTCATCCTCTCCTCTAGTGATGCTACCTGGGCATGTAGATCCACTATAACCTAATCAATAGGACCCATGTCATCCTATTATGGCCTCTCCATTCCATCATCCTCTAGCTCCTCCAAAATCCTATCTCAGAGCTTATGCTCTTGATCATCCATCTCCTCATCCTTCTTATTATCTTGGTAGTTGGCAAGAAAACCAAGAGAATCTACCTCTGCCTCCTCCCTCACCACCTCCTCCTCTGCATGATCCTCTGGAATATCCTCCCCTCTTGCATGCTCCTTGCCACCAACCTCAATATAAACCTCCTCCACACCTCCGCCAACCCTAAGCATGGGAACATCCTCTCCCTCCCTCTCCTCCTCATGGATGGGTGATAAATGAAGACCTCATCCTCTACGACCATGTCTCCCCCTCCCACCACCTCTTCGGCCACCTCCTCCTCCATCTCCACCATCCCCTCTACCACCTCCATCCCTCTGACCTTTGCCTCTACCACATATGCCTCGCGGCCCTGTCCCACACTTCTCAACTAGAGCATCCTGGTCTGGATCCATCAATGGAACTGGCCTATGATTGGCCCACCAATGATCATATTCCTCTGTCGTAACTAGATATGCTGCTCCATCTCTCCAACCCCACTATACTGGTTGTAGAGAATCAATATATGCCTCTGCAATGGCCATCAGAATCTTAGCTCCCCATAGAGTAACCTTTCTCAATGATTGGGAATACTCTACTTGACCTTGAGGCTCATCATGTACCTTGCCAAACTATTTCACTACCTTGTCTAGAAAATGCCTCTCAATGATGTGCACATGTGAGTTTGTCCATCCAATTAGATACTGTGTCTATTGGTAGTATGTCAAATTCCTATCCTCATCTGACCACTGTGGACAATACATATATGGCCTCCAAATAAATTGAACCATCATGTCGATGGCATGTCTATAATATCTTGTATCATCGACATGATGCTGAGTGTTAGCCCTTGCATAATGGAAGGCATAAGGCAATCCCTGTTGAACCTCTGTTGTGATAGGTGGATGAAAAATAGCTATGTGTTCCAACACCCATACCATTTGGAGCATGGTACCACAACTCATGGACTATGCCTCTCTATAGGAAATATTTTGCAAATGGAAATATAACATAGCTAATAAACAAGGGCCCCAAGCATAAACCACCCGATTCTCTAACATCCCTACAAGCATCTCCCCCATCCTATAGGGAATCCATGACCTCGACAGTTAGGAAGAACTATACCTCCAATCAATGTACATTATAGACAATCTAATCTCCTATATCTCTATGCCAACACATGCCATCTAATCTTATAGTGGTCTATCCCCAGCTATCTAATGTCTAGGTGGGGATAATATTTACATGTCTCTACAAATCTCTGCATATCATACATGACCCTAGTCCCTCTAATAGGTAATCTCAGAATCCTATACACATCCTCTAGATTCACCGTCACCTCACTAGTAGGTAGATGAAATGGTGACGTCTCTAAATGCCACCGCTCACACAATGCAGTCAACAATCCATGATTTTCTTGAATAATGGGCATGAATGCCACATGATGCAAACCCAAGTGCCATAGAAACCGTTTCTCCATGCTCCACAAACTGTCACAGAAGTTGAAAGTCAATGGTCTTGACTCTCAGGTATATATAGGATCCAATACAACCTACAATGGCATTATGCATGCCTCATGTTAGAATCAATAACCTATCCTAGTCCAAAGTTCCAAAATTCTTTGCCAATCAAATGCATCATTTTACTTTCAAATGCGTTGCAAAATATTACGTGTGTCATTTAAATTTGCAAATGCGTCTCAAATTGTCATATGCGTCAATCTAAAATGAAAATGCATTTTACAATGCAAATGTGTAACAAATGCAGTCACGCACAAACAATCACCATTCAAAATATCAAATGCGACTTGAAATGAAAAATGTGTAACATATTGCTATATGCACTACTGTTGAATGCAAATGTGATGGAATTATACACGTGTTGAAATAAAATACAAATGCTTTAATCTGCTATAAACCCTATGCTATTCCATAACGTAAAATTACAAATGTGACCTTCCACATATAGATGTGTCATTTATGTACGCATATTCGGTTTGATAAAAAAAAGATGCATGACAAAAACATGTAATAAATGCATTAAAAAGCGTGCAAATTAAATTTTCAATAGTTGGTTTTGGACAACATACCGGGGGGCCCACGTTTGTAGGTCGCCTGAATGTCCGGATGTTGTAGGCATGATGATGCGAGTATGGAACTGGAGACATTGTTGCTATGAGTCCAGAGCAAAAGTCTCAATTTTTCTAAACTGGGAGGGTGAAAATGAATTGGATTTTCACCCCTTTTCTATTTATACCTAGGGTTTTTTGGTGGAATTTCCTCCAACCTTGTCTATTGGCCGCATAAACTTCCAACTTCTATCAATCCATACACATAACTAACACCTCAAAATTCATTTCTATCAACTCCACTGCATTTCTGGCTGTCAAATAGACTAATCATGACTATTTCCAATTTTTTTTGAAATTTTTCAAAAAATTGTCAATTTTCCTGAGGGGGCATAGCTTCACCTGTTTCACACTAGGGCATGAATGGGGCATGTTTTTGATAAATTTTCTTTGACACAATGCTGAAATGACATTGTATTAAAGAGGGGAAAAATGTAGACATTGAAATTTGGTCTAAGCTTACGACTTCAATTTCTTCATAATTCATATTTGCATAGTCATGATTAAATAATGTTAATTATTTAATTAATTCACATTATCTTTATTCTAATTCTAATTAATTAAATAAACGCTTTTTATTTAATTACGCCAATAATTAACTTTATCCTCCTTAAATTAAATAAATTCTTATTTAATTTATCTTTATCATATTTCCAACTATAATTAAATAAATATTTTAATCATTTAATTATTCATCTAACCTTTTCTTTACTCAATTAAATAAATATTATTTATTTAATTAATCCTTAAATGTCGAATCTTGAATTAAATAAATCATTTAATTCATAAAAGTCTATTTTTAATGCATTCTTCTATATTTATATAAATGTTTAAGTTATCTAAGTATTCATTCTCACTTGACTCAAGATCTATTTAAATCAGTCAATTATCTCTTGATTTAATGTTTGAGTTTCTTTCACAAATAAACTCTCTATCATAACCATTCAGTTGTCTAGTTCTAACTCGTATGCATGTACATGCTTATTAATTAAATATCTTTATTTAATTAATTAAATTTTGTGCATGCGTTTGAACAAAGCGTTGCTTTTAATTTATCTTTATCTGTGTCATGCAAACATTATTCTTCTATTTTTGAATACCAAACTCAAAGATTTAATCATTATTTAATCTTTATCTCTATTCTTAGTTTTTATCACTCATGTCAGTACTAACAGTTATCTCAATGCATGTCTAATCCTTTAATCTGGATCATCCATTTATCTTTTACTCTTGGCCTCTCATTCAAATGATCAATTTTCTATAAATTGATTTGTCTTTCATCATTTTAACTCCTCACAAAATTGTATGACTTTTGGAGCACTTGTTAATCTTCAATATTTTGTTATAATCACATCTATCAAGGCTATACTTTCACACTTACTAAAAATATGAGGGCAATAATACCAACACGGAAAAATGGAGGACAAAAAAGGTTATCCATGGAGTTACATCAATCTTTGGTGAGATTGTTTTATGTTTTAACTATTTCCTTTGTTCTTCTTTGTTGTTTAAATTTAGATTGCATTAGAGTTTAATTTGCATTGTTTTTTGCTTTTAACTTTCCTATATTTCATGATGTTACACCACCAATAAATCCAACTAATCCATATTAAACCATACCCACCACAACTAAAGTCTAAAAAACTAGTCACAAACCATCATCTCAACCCAAGAACACCTATAATATAGTAGGGGAGCAAGTAAAATTACATATACCCCAACCCACTTAAATTCCTTAAATCATTATAATGTTTAAAACATCATTTTTCAAAATGGACAACCTTAACTAGGAGAGTAACCTCTACCACCTTATTAGAATCCACATCAATATAATAGTAAAAAAGTGTTGGAATGGCTTCCTTTGGTAACCGAATATTCGCAAGATTTATAATCTCTTCCACCCTATGTTACAAACATATTTGATGACATATTCTTGCATGAATATGTTCCAAAACATTGTTGCTCAATATACCTTTGCTTGATTGACCACATTCCCAATGTCATCTTGGAGAAAATAGGGACCAACCACATTTGATAATAATAGGGCATAAATGGGGGTCTATGCCACATCAAAAAAATATTTCTTTAGTATGACTTGGATCAAGCAATAAATTCACCATGGCCTCCTAAATGCCAACATAATGAGCACCATTGATACTCTAAGCCAACTCCCAAATTTGCACCACCCAATGTCGAAGCACAAATTTTTAAATTTCTCTCCATAAAACCATGAAATCTACTACAAGCTCTTCACGTGAGACTTGTCACTTCCTCTTGTTTCTATTGTTCTCACTCAAGAGATCCTTCCCTTTTATTTCCTATGTCTTCCTATTCTTGTTGCGCATGTCCCTCATCACTAATGCTCTTTAGGAAAAGAATCAATCACAAACCAAGAGTTCAACTTAAACAATCACGAAAAAATATCTATGCCAATAATCCTACACATTTATTAATTCCTCTATCATTAATTCATCTCGCTATCCCATCAATTTACCACAATTTGAATTTTAACATTATAAAACATTGCCACCAACCCCTTATTGGGATTTTTTTTTTTTTTAAATAAATATTATTCACTTAAATATATATTTTTAAAATAAATGTGACTTATTGGAATCCACTCCCTTTATATTTAATCAAACCATAAATATATAGCACAAAGATTCCCAATCAAAAATCTCCCTAGAAATAATATAATAGACCATACAAATCATATTAACCATACAAAAAAAATCAAAGTACACAAAAAAGTCTCTAATGAAATAAACCAATCCCTAATTGAGATAGATGAACCACCTAAACAATAGGATGACCAAAAGCTTATAATTAAACCAATAACTTTAGTTAGTATGCTCATGATCTCCACCACTTCTATCTACATATCTTGATGTCCCCTTGGCCTCCTTTAAATGCTCATGTAATAAAGTAAGAGATATGATCTTATGAACTTCTTGATTATAGATAATATAAAGTCACAACTTAGCTCTTTCTCATGCTTAAAGATAGCATAATGAAATTTGTCTAGAGAACTAATAAAGAAACCAAAAATTACTTTTATAAAAGTACATGTGGTCACTGTAAGGCCCACCATTTGATGGATTTGACTCTTAATCTCTAGTATTAGATGATACTCATGTATTATTATGCCAATATTTTTTAATTAAAGATTTGTTTTTCATTATTTAATTTCATGTCATACCTTGGGAGTCTACCACTAAACTCCAACATTGGTTAATTAGATCATTTTCAATACTTTATCTTCTCTTTACCGCTCTTATCAAAGATGACATAAATAACTTTAACCATGTAGTGCCTTGTCTATACCATATAAATATCATACTCCAAATAACCGTGAACAGATGCCACTTTCACATCTATTTTCTCAACCTCCAAGTCATAAGTTGTGGCAATAGATAATAAGAATCTAAAAGATGACATTTTTACATAAGGAAAATGACATCTCTTCATGGTGATTTGGAGTAGCATATTAATATGAAATGGACAAAGCACTACATGGATAAAGGTAAAAGAACTTGGAAATGTTTGGAGAGAGCATGTAGTTTTGAGTCTTATGTGGTTTTTAAGGTTAAGTATTGTTATCCGTATTATTTGTTTTGTATTTTAATTATTTTAGTATGTTTTCTATTGAATAGTTTTTGTTAACACCCTCATGTAAATGCAATCCATCCCCTAATATGACTATTAGTTATGTATCTTTACATTTAGAGGTGTAACTGATAATGACAAAAAAGGGTGGAGTGAACGACATGAGTTTGTTAGGAACACAAAGTAAATTATTATATTTTTATTTGTGTATATGATTATTTTACTGTTGTAAATAAAATAGTAAATAGCATAACTATATGTTTAGAAAAAAAAATAGTAAATAGCTATGCACTAAGTTATAAATGAAATATTAGATAAATTTTTTAAAATAAAAAGACAAATATGAAAAAAAAAAAAAATTAAATTCTTTTTTTTTGTTAATTAACTTGGTTAAGGGACCACAATCCCATAAGAAAGGGGTTATCCCTAGATCCTAGGAGTTAAAGCCCTTGGGTCCACAACTACTAGCTACCACGAGGGATTAATGAGAGTTTAATGCTATCAAAATAGTCTACCATAAAAATATATAATATTAACTTAACAAATATTCTAAGAAATATAACCATAAAAAATCTACCAATCCATCCAACTAATCCATATTAAACCATATCCACCACTACTGAAGTCTAAAATACTAGTCTCAAACCACCATCCCAACCAAATAACACCTAGAGTATAGTAGGGGGCCAAGAAAAATTACATATACCCCAAACCACTTAAATTCCCTAAATCATTACAATGTTTAAAACAACATTTTTTAAAATGGACAACGTTAACTAGGAGAGTAACCTCCACCACCTTGTTAGAATCCCTATCATTATAATAGTAAAAAAGTGTAGGAATGACCACCTTTGGTAATTGAAAATTCACAATATTTATAATCTCCTTCACCCTACGTTACAAACATATTTGATGATTTATTTAATGGTAATTAAATCCCCAAAATAGGTCTAGTCTAGGGTACCACTACCATTGACTAGCCTATTTTGTCCCAATTTTGAATATGTTATTATCAAACATATTCTCACAAGAATATGTTTTAACACATAGTTGAAGTATACCTTTGCTTGATTGACCACATTCCCAATGTCACCTTGGCGAATTTAGGAACCAACCACATTTGATAATAATGAAGCATAAATGGGGGTTTATGCCACATCAAATTTTTTTTCTTTCTTTAGTATAAATTGGATCAAGCAATAAATTCACCATGGCCTCCTGAATGCCAACATAATGACCACCATTGATACTCTTAGCCAACTCCCAAATTTGCATCACCTAATGTCAAAGCTCAAGATTTTAAATTTATTTCTCCATAAAATCCATGAAATCTATTACAATCTCTTCACATGAGACTTTTCACTTCCTCTTATTCCCCTTCTTATCACACATGAAATCCTTCTCTTTTATTTCCCATGTC
This sequence comes from Sequoia sempervirens, assembly GCA_007258455.2. Taxonomy (NCBI): domain Eukaryota; kingdom Viridiplantae; phylum Streptophyta; class Pinopsida; order Cupressales; family Cupressaceae; genus Sequoia; species Sequoia sempervirens. Next base: position 143,639,156 of record VDFB02193867.1, on the reverse strand, counting down.
TTCCTATTCTTGTTGTGCATGTTCCTCATCACTAATACTATTTAGGAGAAGAATGTATCACAAACCAAGGGAAACTTAAACAATCATGAGAAAATCCCTCTGCCAAGAACCCTACACATTTATGAATTCCTCTAGCATGAATTCATCTCCCCATCCCAACAATTTACCCCAATTTGAATTTTAACATTATAAAACATTGCCACGAACCCCTTACTGGGATAACTTTTAAAAAATATATAAAAAAAAAATTATTCATTTAAATATATATTTTTAAATAAATGTGACTCATGAGAATCCAATCCCTTTATATTCAAAACATAAATATATAGCACATAGGCATGCCCCATCAAAAATCTCTATGAAAATAATATAATATACTATGCAAATCATATTAACCATACAAAATAAAATAAAATTCGAAGTATATAAAAAAGTCTCTAATGAAATAAACCAATCCCTAGTTAAAATAAATGAACCACCTAAAAATAGGAATACTAAAATCATAGGCCAACTAAGCATAAAAACTTATAATTAAACCAATAGCTTTAGTTAGTATAACTGAAGCTCATGACCTCCACCACTTCTATCTACATATCTTGATGTCCCACCTCCTTTAGATATTCATGTAATAAAGTAGGAGATATAATCTTATCAACTTCTTGATTCTAGATAATAGAAAGTCACAAAGCTATTTCTCATGCTAAAATATAGTATAATGAAAGTTGTCTTGAAAAATAATAACAAAACCAAAAAATACTTTTGTAAAAATAAATGTGGTCATTGTGAGGCCCACCTTTTGATGAATTTGACAATTGTAGTATTTTGATTATATTTACGCTAATAACTTATGATATTACATTTTTTATATGATTTAGATGTTTGTTTTAGTATTAGATCATGATTGATGATTAAAATTGCATGTATAGAACAATTCAATTATTCTTTGATATATTATATTCTTGAAGGTAAATTAAAAGTTATGATGCTTACGAAAATTTTAATGTGACGATAATTAAAATGATTCTAGATTTTAAATTAAATTGCGTAATAAAAGTTTATGTTTACTTTGTATGGATTTAATGCAATAGGGATTTAACAAACAAAAACCCCCTCACTTAAAACAAATCAAATGCACAAATAAACTACCCATAATAAATTTAAAATCTGCAATGCAAACTTTTTATTTGTTCATTCAAATCACCAACAAGAAACATAAATACTTCTAAAAATCGGAAAATACAATTATTGCAGCTTCTATGGCTGATAAATATGCATAAAAACTGAAAATAAACTGATCTAAAACAATAAGGTCACCTAAGAATCATGCTTCATAAATTATTTGCTTAAATCATGCATCCTTTCTCAACATCTCTAGCTTTGTAACCTACAACATTCAACAAAAACTCTCTATAGAATCTGGAATATATATTTCCAACAAATATGCTGCTGTAAATCACTCCTTACACCTGCAACAAAATGAGTTATTTCAACCCTCAAACAAGAACTATGCCCAACTCTTCATTCTTCCCCAAAATCTAAAAATTTCTCCTTCAATTTCTCTGTGAAAACCCTTCATCCAAGCTTTCTTAACCCCCAATTTTGGCCTCCTTCAAAAAGCCATGACCCAAACATGAAAATGGCATTAAAATCCCCTTAGAAAATACATTTAATGCTCCAAAATCATTTTCAAACTCTATTTTTAAAAATTGCTAAAAATATCCTCACAAATAGGGGCTCAAATTGGAAAAATCATTCAACTCCACTTCATGTGCACCTTGATTCTCATTTCTACACTCTTGGAGTAAATTAATATGTTTTCATAAATAACAACTCCCCCAAAAATGCATGCCAAGAATAGCATATTCCATAATTTGATTTTTAAAATTTAAAAGCTTCCTCCTACACTATCTCCCACTTCAAAATCTGCAATTTGAAAACAAGACCAATTATTTATTAGAATATTTTGGTCTTAATATTGGAATTTATTCTCCTATAAAATGAATTAGTAAACCTTTGAAAATCAAAATTTAAAAAATCTCTTTTTGGTTGTGTAGGATTGCTTGACCTCTTGGATGCTCCTTCATCAAGATTAAATAAAGTTACTTGTGCTATTGTGATGAATATGAATCATGTTATTTTGTTTAAATTGGAATTGAAATAATTGTATATTATTGAAATGATTTATTGAACTGGATGTTGAAAATTTATTTATGAACATTGTGAATGTGCACATGTTTTAATGTTGTTGCTTCGACTATGAGATTTAGTGGATATATTGACATTTGAAATTAAGTGTACAAGTTAATTTCATGGCCTATAGAATCAAAGGTCTCCAAGGAACCCTAATGTGACTACACCAATAATTTCAAACTATAGTCCATTTGGAGGGACTATAGTCTCAATATAATGTAAATGTTGCAATGTGAGTTGAGAACATTTGTTCAAGATTTTGTTATGTCATAAGACCACTAGGATTGAATGTGAGCTAGGTTGGCATCCTCGTAGGCCATTTTTAGATTTGGCCTTTTTAAGTTTTGAAAGGGTTATAAAATATCTTATTTTATTTATTTTTTATGTTTTTTGGATTCATAGGTGCTTACCTATGAGTTAGGTATATTTTTAATCCATTACCTTAAACTTAGGCCAAGATGTGACCCCTCTCAAGTTATCCTTAAAAGGTTTGGAGGTATGGGATGGTTGACTTGTCTCATCCTACCCCCATTCTCTAGAGCTCATTTATGAGCTTGGGAAAACCCACAAGATCTCTCACATGTGTGAGCCACCTTTGTAAGACTTCCATGGCAAGAGTGTACAAGTACACTCCAGTCCTCCCAAAGTCTCACACATACATGTGAGCACTAGTGAGAGGATGTTCCTTGAGGATGAATGGGAGGGTGACAAATGTCACTTCCCCATTCAAGAAATTAAAATTTTGAATCCCTATATATCATCCTTTTAAGGATGAGGAGGGGGTTCTTTCTTTTTGGATTTTGATTTTGATTTTTCTTAAGTGGAGAAGTGTGAGAAAGACTTGGAAAGGAGATTGGTTTGGAATCTTGGAGATCTTCAACAACTATCTCATCCTTTGGAAAATCTTGGGAAGGTAGGCCCCAAACTCATTTTATTTACTTGGTTATTGCACATGAGTAGATGATCATAAATGTTATTTTTATATCTTCAATTTGTGTCATTCTCTTTGTTGTGATGTGTATTGTGGGTAGGGTTATATCAGGTATGCTCTCCCACTTGATCAGATCACCCCAAGTATGGGGTTGAGTGAAGTTTGAACCTTCAATGGGGAAATATCCTTCCTTTGAGAAGGAGGAGCTTGGGCATGAGGCCCATTTGTATATTTGAGTATGGTAGAATGGGTAAAGAAACACGATTTTTGAAAAGTGAAGTATGTGAAAAAGAAAAAGCTATTGTTCAAACTATAGTTGATTTTATTAATTTTTTTCCCCATTGTATGAGATGTAACCTCATCTCCCCATTGGTGAATCTTGTGAAGATTCAACTGTGTGTTCATCCATGGGTTTTGGATATATCATTGTATGTGTGTGTTTGAATAATAGTTTTCTGTGTTCTCATTTTGTATGCTTGAGTGTACCCAATCCCTATGGAGACCTCTTAACTGAATGGCTAGAAGGTGAGCTTAATTATGGCCATTAGAGAAGTTTGTGTCTTATGTAGGCATGAATAATTTGTGGGAGCATCCAATTCATGAAAATGGCTATCATCTTGTATCATTGTCAAAATATCAAAAGATATAGTGTTGTTACTACCCATGAGGGAATTCTTGTAAACATATTGTCATGTTGCGTGAGTGAACTCGTTGTAAATTTTCTCCTAAGATATATTTTTTTTAACTCAAGAGAAAGTCATTTGATGTTGCATAAATTTTCTACTTAATCAAGGAGTTGTGAATAAATAAATAAAATAAAAAGAACATTAAACCATTGATGAAGATATTATGATAATAAAACATAAATTTTATTCTTTTTATAAATATAAAAATTATAACATTTCATTTCAATATATAAAAATTCTTTTGTGTTAATTTATTATATACAAATACTACATTATTTAGATTTAATATTTGAAAGCTACATTATCTAAATTTAATTATTTAAGAATGTTGTTATTTTATTTTATCCTAAACAAGTTCTATTACTTAAATGTGGTATATTATTTTTCTTATGTCCCTCTTTTGCTTTCTTAAAATTTAAAAAATATGAGCAAAATAAAAAATAAAAAATAATATTCAAAAAACCAAGAGACGTTAATTGAAACCCTGCACATACTAAATGTCTTCTCTCGATCGCCGGCAAGACCATCATGTTTCTCCCTTTCATTCTACAAAAAATGAATCAATAAAAGAATAAGAAAACTAGGTTAAATGAGAAAGAACTTTTAGGGTTTGGGTGAGGCGACTTAGGGCTAGGCTTGGTGTCTACATGGCGACTTGGCAATTGGTAATTAAAACTTCTTTTCTCTTGTATTTTGTTGTTGCTAAAGTTAGACGCCCTTAGAGGCCCTAGTTGATATTAGGGATTAAAAAAAGTTGTGTAAAGATTCATTTTTTAATTTTTAATTTTTATATTAGAATAAGTAATTAAATCTTTTTATAAAGAGAACGAATACAAAGATGTATTAAAATTAAAAAATTACAAATCAGGAGAGCTGAAAGATTATAGACAAAGGGCAGCAAAGGAACAACTAGAAGGCTATTACATGACAACAACTACACAACCTAGGAAACTAGAGTCAATATTATCAAATTTTTGCTGCAAAAAATTAAATTCATCGTCATAGTGACATTGTGAATCAAGGTTAGAAATGAGAAGAAGTAGCACCCCTCATCTAATGTGTCTACAATTGCATATTTTATGCCATAAAGCCTGGAGAACTTGCATGACTTGATGCAATATTCTAAACCAAAAATTAAATGAAACTTTGAGAAACCATTGATACCTAGGAAATTTTCACAGCTAATTCAAAATAGAGTCAACTCTAAGGAAGGTCATCCATGAAGATTGTAGCACACAGACTATCCAATTCCAATCAAAGTTTGATAGATAATGAAGGATGATTCCTTCTTTTAACATTAGAATTTAAAGAGTGAACCATAAACATAGAATTAAATGCTCCAATCAGTTTTAGTGCTATCTTCTAGTAGAGGTAATTGTCATTAGAGCAACCAACAAGAGGATTAATAGCTAATTGAACATGCATTCCAAATCAAATTGGAGTGATTAAGGTAGACATAATTTTGGCTTGAATCTAGGATAAGAGATGCTTCACTTGGAGCAAAATAATGTCATAAGGAGTGTCCTTTTTCAAGAAAGAATCTATGCTCAACACATAGGTATGTAGATTGGAGAAAATAGTGAGAATTTCGGTATCAAGGGGGAAGAAGTCATGAGCCAAAGTTGCTTGGAATCACAATCTCTAGATAATATCTAATCAACAATTTCCAAGGTGCATTTCCATCCAAAAATCTACCTATCCATTTGGATGAAAGACAAAATCCTTGAGTAAATGGGTCAATTATGCCCAATCCACCCTTCTCCTTAGGGTGGATATAATGGAACCAAGAGGTAGCAAACCTTCCTTTTTTATTCCCTCATTTTCACCAAATAAAATTATGAATTAATTGGGCGAGGTGGTTATAGCAGGCTTTGGAAGGTATCCAACAAGAGGAACTGTATACATGACTAGGAAAAAGAATTTTATTAGCCACCTGAATACACATAGCCATTGAGAGAAATCGATTGGTCTAGGACAATAGTTTGGATTTGAATTTGATAAAGAACCATCTCCACATGTCCTTCAGGGAGACTCCTAACCCAAAGGGAATGTTGAGGTATTGAGATATGGTTTCGTGCTTAATTTCTTTCCATTCTTCATGAATCCATGGAGGATGGGGGTTGGGATTTTTCATCCAAAATTTAGTTTTATGCATAGCTAACTTAGAGCCTGACACATTATAGTAGAAATCAAGGATATCCAACAAATTATTGATGCCTTCAAGTTTAGTGTAGGATCATGGGGGGGGTCCCAAACTAGGCCCTTAAGTGGCAATGAAATTTTAGAAAAATAGAGTTAGGAAACTTGACATAAAAAAATGAATAGGTTGTTAACATAATTTAAAAAATATGTAAACATAATTTGTAGAAAATTGAATGTAGTTTCTAAGATACTAGGTCATTTTTGGAAAAAAAGTAAATCTATTTGGTAAAAATTTGAAATTTCAATGCAATAGTACTAAATTTTTAGGAAAAAAATTAAGAAAACAAGTGTACATCTGACCAACCTAAGTACAAGATTTTTTTTTGAAACTTTCAATATAAGTAGAGGAGACATGCTTGGATGTGCCACATTTTTTTGTAATTTTTTTGCAAGTAAATAATTAGCTATGAATTTTTTATAAGAACCTTTTAAAAATATTAGAACTTGTTTGTAAGAGCACCATAACTTGGTCAAAAATTTATGAAATTAATTTTTTAATCCTATAGTATGCCAAGCATAGAATGTGCCACATCTTTTAGATTCAAAAAATGTGAAATCGTTTGAGAATTATATAATTTTTCAATTAGCTTACAAATCAACACTTTAGCCATAATGCATGTGGAAAATCAATAATAATTATCTATTAAATTCAAAATAAAGCATATCTTATATTGGTGGAAATTCGACAATTTTCTTAATAAACCCTTTTTATTTCATCAAATTCAAATAAAAAAGGTCGTCAACCACAAGAGCGAACTCTAGAAAACTATGAAAAATTTCTAAACATATTTTTGTAGTTGACTTTCTAGATATGACACCCCCAAGCAAAATCCCAAGGCAACCCTATGGGAAATCCCAAGGTTACAACTTTTTTTAGATAAAATGGATATCTGTTTGAAATAGATATCTGCTTAGAACGAATATCTATTCTAAATAAATATACATTTAGTGTTTTTAAAATATTTTGTATTATTAATATTTAATAAATATATTATATATTATATTATATAATAGATATTATTTTATTATATATTATATATGCTACAATATATAATATGCATGCTATATATTATATTATATAGCATATATACTATATATTATATATAATATATAATATATATATTATATTCTATATTATAATATATAGATTTTGAGAGAGAAAGAGTGAGAGAGTTATCTAGGTAGGTGGGAGGGATAGAGGGAGGGACAAAGAGAGATGGATAGAGGGATATAGGGAGGGAGGGAGATAGATACCTATGAGATGTTGAATGCACAAGACAACTGAGAGGGGGTGAATTATTTGTATATTAAAACATGAAAAATCTCAATAACATTCAAATCTACATTAGTCCTTAAAACCCTAACAACCATTAAACCCTTATCATGCATTAACAAAATGTAAGCATGAGAAACAATGATGCAAACACATCAGAACACATGAGAACACAAAATTTATGTGGAAAACACAAGAAGGGAAAAACCACGATGAGGATTAGCTCATAATGTAAATTAATTGCAACACTGAATACAATAGGCTTGCTTCCCAAAAAGAAAAAAAGGGCTCACTTCCAAATTAGAAAGAAGAAGAAAAAAGATTGTTACAATGAGAAATACATCTTAGAGAAATAAAAAGATCCATCATTGCTTCACTAGAACATTTGCATTCTCTCTATAGAGTGTAGACACCTTCTACTCGCTGCTTCTAGTAGTGTTAGGCATTAAAGCTCATTCTCATTTCACAATTTTGCACTTCACATCTCAACACACATCACATGTATATCCTCCATCAACTCAACACTCATATATACCATATTCAAGCTTGTAAAAAATTGACAAGGTCGGCTATGCACCTCAATTGTGCAAATTCAAATTAGGTTGACACCAAAACATTCTTGTGGTGGAAAGAAATGAAGGTAGACCACAACACACTTTAACTTAGATCCAAATACACTTATACAAACCAAACCAAACCAAACTTCCACAAACACCGAAGCATTTTCATAATTAGTGAAAACAACCAAGGTCCATTGAACTTGTGTTAACACCATTAAAAAATTAAGTACACACTTTCTTTGATCTAAAGATGGCTCACAAAACACATAGAACACTTTATCAAAATCAAGAATATTTCATAAACATCCTAAAATACAACAACTTCTTTGCAATGTCATACACCAGAAGAACATACTCATCCTATACACACAACTAACCTTCCACACATTGTAACACTTGAATCCAACCTTGCAAAGCACCATAACACAAAGAAATTAGACTAAAGATAGATGAGAGAAATATAAGCAGACCCTTAGATCTACAAGACTAGAAACTAAATTGTGGAGAAATGTGGAGAAAAACCATTTCTTCCAAACAACACTGTTTTCATAGTTTACACACTGGTAAAGACAAATTTCTCTACACAATGATCCAAACTTGAAACTCTAGATATAAAACCTGTAAACACCTATGATCAACATATATATGAACTACATAAGCATATATTCAACATAGAAGAAATGTGGTGAAAAACGTTAAACACCACTCTTTCATATTGAACACTCTTCACCATATTGTTTCCTCTTTTATTCAAATTTTCTCAAAATCACTTAGAAACCAAGCACCATAAACTTAGAATCATTACCTAGAAAAATTCTACAACATCTCAACCACACAAGGGGTTTAACATCACCAACACATGCTGATCAAAGCAACACTAGAGGTTGACATCAATGATACTACCAATGGAAACATAATGCAACCAATCAAAACATCTCCATAGACTTGTTGAAATCAATGCAACAACCTAGAATTGTTGACTTTAATGAACACACACAAGCTACTCATACTTCCAACAATCTCGCCCTTTGTCATTGATGACAACACATGGAAAAACTATCAACAATAAAAAAAACTCTAATCACCAACTCATATACTGCACCACAGTACACATTGCTCCTCCTTACACAAGCATCAACTCTTTTCTCTCCTCCTTACTTCATAATTTTTTTCAGTTAAATTTCTCTCCAACTCTCTCCCCCTTTGACATCAATGAAAAATGGTGACACATTTGTATCTCTCCCTTTGAAATCAATCATACATACTTTCTCTCCCTCAAAGGAAACACCTATAAGAGATAACAACTTCTTTGCAACTACCTTTCCTTAAAATTTATTGCACTCTATTTTCTTCACACATTTTCTACACACTAAATAACTTACTTCACCAACTAGAAATAACTACACATATCCATAAAATGAAAACACTTACGGGTATGTGCAAGATCATCGTGCAAAAAACAGGCCCTTAAGTGGCAAAAAATTCAGAAAAATTAGTGTTAGGCAACTTGACGTAAATATTTGAATAATTTATCTATATTATTTCAAAAATATGTAAGAATAGAATTTGTAGAAAATTGAATGTAGTTTCTAAAATACGAGTTTTATTTAAAAATAAAAAAAAATTATTTAGTGAAAATTTGAAATTTCAATGCAAGAGTAATTAAATTTCGTGGAAAAAATAAGTAGGTGTCTGTCTGACCACCCTAACCATAATAAAATGATAATATTTTTTGTAATATTTTATATATAAGTAGAGGACTCATGTCCGGATGTGATGCATATTTTTAATTTTTTCCAAGTAAATAATTAATTATGAATTTTTATACAACTTTTAGAAAATATAAAAACTCGTGTCTCAACCTTAACTTGGTCAAAACTTCATGAAATTTAATTTTTCTTTTTAATCCTATAGTATGAAAGCATAGAATGTGATGCATGTTTTGGATTCAAAAATATGATACCGCTTTGAAAGTTATAGATGTTTTTCAATCAGCCTATCGATCAGGACTTTAGTCGTAATTCTAATAGAAAATGAATAATAATTATTTATTAAATTCAAATTAAATCATAATTAATATTTTTGGAAAGCTTAGAATCTCCTCTAAAAACCCTTTTTGTTTCATTAATTTTGGGTGAAAAAAAGTCGTCAGCCACATACCCTCATAATATTGCCACTTTTTGGCGCACCATGATCCTGCACATACCCTTACTCCTCTTGACTATAACAACTCATAATACTACTACCTACTCCCCCTAAGAGGTAGCCACCAAAATCAGTCTAGGACAAGGAATGAATCTTGAGATCTACTGGAGTAATGGATATCCTTATGCATCTAGTTACAAGGAGGGGAAATAACCCCAAAATTATCTCAGAGATACTGAAAAGTATCCTTAGGGAGAGCCTTTGTGAAGATATCTACAACTTGATCCTTAATAGGCACATACTCCAACTTCACCTCATTCTCTACAACCTTTTCTCTAAAAAAGTGATACTAGATTGAAATATGATTTGTCCTTGAATGCATTACTGCATTCTTTGAAATATTAATAGCACTTGTATTATCACATAGGATAGAAATAGGTTAATCATATACCACACTAATATCCTTCAAAGTTTTCTTCATCGATAACACATATGTGCATCATGAAGTTGCAATAATGTATTCAACTTATGTAGTAGATAATGACACTAAATCTTGCTTCTTGCTTAGCCAAGACACCAACCTACTTCCAAGAATGAATGCACCACCACTTGTACTTTTTGAATCATCTACACAACCTTCCCAATCTGCATCTATATAAGCATTCAAAGAGAAATTAGTATCCTTCGGATACCACAAGCCATGTTCCAGAGTGCCCTTCAAGTATTTGAATATTCTCGTCACTACTACAACATGTGACTCTTTGGTGTCTTCTTAAAATCTAACTACAAGATAAATTGCATGAATGATATCCAATCTAGTAGTAGTTAGATATAGCAGTCCTCCAATCATTGATTTGTACTTGTTTTGATCAGCTTTAGGAAATTCATCATTCTTACTTAACTTGCAACCAGTAACCATAGGAGTACATACCGATTTAGAGTCTTCCATCCCAAAAAATTTCAACATTTCCTTGACATACTTTGATTGTGAAATAAATCTCTTTCTTTGTCTGATTGATTTGAAGTCGAAGGAAGAAATTCATCTCCCCAAATATAGACATATCAAACTCTTTCTACATCTCTTCTAAAAATATCTTGCACATAACTTCATTTCCTCCAAAAATTATGTCAACAACATACACAACCAAAATCAAGATTTTTATCTTTTTCAACTTTGAAATAAATATTACTATCTATGAGATAAGAGGGATTCACTGCACATGGGTCTCTTCATTCTCAAGAGATGACTATGGAATGAACTTCCCTTATCCACCTCAACATAAACAAAATGAAGAGATTGTAAAGAAACACACAAGTTATATTTTAGAGAAGACTAATTCAGATCTTGAGAGAATGAAACATCTAGACTTCTGCCTTAGATATAGGAGCTCTCAACCAAAGGATGTTAGCATAGATTCAGGATGCTAGAGTGATGTGCTGTCATCTAAATGGTGCACTAGTGTCCTGAGTAACAAAAGGCTCAGGAGATCAAACAAGAAGAATAAGGTCTTACTTCTCAACTTGGATCTAAGGCCTACTAAATAGAATGATCAAACATAGAACATAGACTTTAAGAAAAGCACAAGGAGAACTTGGAGAAAAATTACCTTCAACTAGATGTTTGAGTCTTCACTAAAAGCTCTACTTTTCAACCTACACATAGAAGAATGAGGGGAAAATGTTGGGGATTCATAGGGGTCTGCCTTAGTTAGACCCTCATTTTGGTGTTCCCACCTCCATGGACAACCAGATAGGAAAGGATTGTAAATGAAATGGACAAAGTGTGCGGTGAAAGAAAAACCCACTTCAGGAGTAGAACCCACACCACTAAGTAGTAAGTGAACAAGTAAATGCAAAAAAGTGGGGGAGAGAGAGAGGGAGCATTACCCATGAGCCTAGGCCCTCTCTGGAGCACACATAGACACTATTGAGTGCTTTCTTGAGAGCTATAGCTATTGGAAGGACCTTAGTCTGACATGGCTTTGCTTGTGAGAGTGCTGCTATAAAAAATGAAGAGAAATCAAGAGTGAATAACCTAAAGAGATAGCTTGAAAGAATGACTTGAACCTAAAAATGAGAGAAAATGAGGGGTTTTTGTTGCATGCAAGGTGACAAAGAGCCATTACACCTGAAATCTGATTGTTGGGACATGTGTCAAGAGAGTCAAGTTTCAAGATTGCTCATTACAAACTTGGAAAATCGTTAGGGCACTAGCGCTACACAAACTTCCACGTGTCGCATAGGCATCCAAGGCTTAGATTTTCAAGAAATGTGTCATTAGGATTTTGTTGCTCCACCACTAGTCCACATGGGGTTAGAATTATGAAATTATGACCCATAGGATTTTTGTCATTAATGCTCTAAGGTGTCATAAATGCTAGGGAAAAGTGCAAAAATGTGAAATTGCACTTAGGTGGAATTCTACAACATTACATTTTCCCCCCACTTTAGTGGACTCAATTTTGGGAAAAATCAACCACACTAAAGTAGAGAAGAAAATTTTTACCCCAAATTTGAATTTTACAGATTTGCATTCTAAGAAAAGGGGCCTCATAGGCCATCGAGGTCAAGCGAACTGGTACCGAAGATTTCCCCAACAACTGATCTCAACAAACAATGACATTATGGTTGTGAAAAATAGCATAAAATTTTAACTTGCAAAAACTCAAATTTTAGGTCAGTTTTGAAAATTAGAAGAAGCTACAATGATGGGAAGAATGGTCAAGAAAACTTCAATGAGTCGGAAGAAAATATGGTAAAGAAGTGACAATATTCCCCCTCCTGAGTTTTCCCCGAACTAGGTGGGGTAAATTCAAGAGAAACCGGGGAGCCACAAAGTCTAGGAAAAATGGGCCCCAAGGGGCCTATATATACCTAGGTGGGCCCCTAGAAGGGTCATTTTCACTATTCACTATGAGGAAATTATTGAATTTTGTGAAAGAAAAGTTAGCAAAATGTTGAGTAGGAGAGTGTATGAGGCATTGAGACTACAACAGTTGAGGGATGACATTTTTGAGGGTGGTGAGGTGGACCGGGTAGGTCTTGAAACCTCATTTTTTTGTGAATTTTAGCATGTTCTTAGCAATTTTTTCCTTGTCTATCTACGCATCTTTTTTCAGTGTTGTCTAAAAGATTCATTGTCATCTAGGTTCTACACCGAAGTCCCATCTTTGCACTGTCATCCCGAGGACACATTGGCATCTTTGGTGTGTCAATGATGGATTGGGACATATGCGTAGCATGAAGACCTCTATGTAACATGCAAAAGTCTTAGTGGATTTTTTGTTTTGAGATTAATATGCCATGTTATGACTTAGAATTTTTTCCACTTTTTTGCAGGACTATCCTAAGATTCAAGAGCATCCTGGTGGGTGAGCTTATCATCTAGTTCATGAGTAGAGGGACCACCTTAGTGATGACGAGGTCACACATTTGGAGCAGGTTAGTCTCTAGCATGTATTTACCTTGCTAGAGATGTGTTATCATGAGAGGATGCTTACAAACTTGATGGAGCGGTGGGATTCCACCACATCATCTTTCTAGTTTCCCACTAGGGAGATGATAATTACAGTGGAGGACATATATCAGATCCTTGGACTACCCATCTACAGATAGTGGGTGGCTATTGATGACGCCTGATCGACATAGGAGCAGTTGGAGGGACTCCTTTATTGTTTGGGGCAGATCAATGTCGACGATGACATGGGTCATATCTACACACATTGGTATGATTAGACATGAACTACTGCACCCCTGCTATGTCGAGTGATGGTCCTGATCATGGATTTTTGGATCATGATAGATGGGCGAGGCTCTCACTTGCATAGGGGTCTCACCCATACTATTCATGAGATGGTAGAGCATCAGATAGTTTTTTCCTGGGGGCACAACATACTAGCACACCTATACCAAGAGCTAGGATGGTACGCTCATTATGAGTGCCACAACCTCACAACATGCACACTCCTGTACGTGTGGGATTTCACCCATATTATGTGCATGAGGCCAGTCAATTTTCTCTAGTGGTGACCATATCACATCCCCATGGCCCATTGGTATGATATCATGGGGTAGTGGAGACATGAAGATCTATAGTTTTGGTGCTTGTAGTTCAATACACTTGCTTTGAACTATGTCAGATGGAGACCCTATCACTTTTTTAGATGGGTAGATGATGATAGGTATCTTAGCAACCTACAACAAGAGTGTTTTCTTGTAGGTCACTGTGACCATATTATTTTACCATACTATTGGAGTCGGGTCATGCAATAGTACGGATGTGTACAGACCAGTCCTCTTGATGTGTCCACATACACTCAGGATTTCAGGAGTGTGGTGAGACCCGGGGACTGTCCCTATCCTACTATCACCGATTTTGTTCATTCAGATGATAATGAGCCTAACTAGGATCTTCCACTTATATTGTCGACAAATAATGTCAAAATTTCTATAGATTTTAGAGGTTGGTGGGATAGGCACCATCCTCATCTAGTGTTTGGTGAGGATTCCCTCAGAGGGGATCTTGGCCCACATGGGGATGTACCACTGCCAACACCACAAGATAGGTGGAGAGGGTGATAGTAGGCCAAGGAGAGACTATAGGAAGAGGAGGTAACATCACAAAGACCGAGGTGATAAAGGAGATTAGATCCTCCACTAGCTACCCCTATCTCATCGACACCATTAATACCTACTATCATAGCGACAATAGCCTTGGCCACACCAGGAGTGACTATCGATGCCAATGACACAGGTCCCAGTGTTGCTCCTCATCCTAACCCCACATGGAAGCCAGGGGACCTAGGTATACTGAGCATGTTTTTTATATTTCAATACTTTCAGTTTTATCTATTTATGATTATACACATATGCCATGTACTGATTTCACTCTTTCTTTTTATGGTTGTAGAGGATGCACATGGATGGACTGGGTTGATGGCTCAGTGCATATTGGAGGTAGCCCCTAATGTGCCTATTTAGGGGATGATTCTCGAGGCTTACTAGCCATTTTTTATAGGCAACATGCCAAAATTTTTGAGCCAGTAGCACGTTTGAGGACCGCTTATGAGGAGTAGAGAGTAGAGATCGTACAATTGACTATAGAGGTCACCACCATTTGGGGGCAATGGGACCCGCTATCGGGGAGCTATGGATGATGCTTGAAGAGTGAGATGTGGTAGTGACAAGGGTGAATTCCACCAAGCAGACATGTGATGCCCTTTAGAGTTGCCTCGATGACCTCGACAAGAAACCGACAACTATGATCCCAGTAGATGCTCAACGGCTGCAAGAGGAGTTGAGATAGGCATAGTTGATCATATTCTCCCTACAGGGGGAGATCAAAGGTATGCATGTATCCTTGTCTGCATCATGCACATATTGATCCAAGTCTATATCCACCATGCAACCTCTCCCTAGACCACAATAGTAGCATCCAAAGCTGGAGGGCTTCGGAAGCCACGTGCCACAGCCATAGGGACCCCTTGTTTTGTATGTAATTTTTGTAGCAAGAGCTATATATATTTTTGTAGATCATTTTTTATAGACATATATTCAATAGCCACTCATTTTGTACGGTAGTGGCCTGATACATGTATATGAAATTTGATATATATATTGGTTTCAACATCATGGCCTTGTGTCTTTTGATGTGTATGCTTCTTCTCTTTCATGTATGTTGATGCAATGTATATTATATGCTTATATGGATGCATGTTTACATTAGATGCTAATATGATTTAATAAACACACAAGGATGTATGCTAATTAAATACAATGATGATCTAACTGCCTTAAAATATGTAATGTAATGCGTGGATACATAGCATAGCACGACACATGTATGTATATCACACACACACATGGTAATATCATAACACAAATTTTCATAATTTGTTAATGAATAATGTCAACATATGCAGTGCTACTTTCCTTAAAGAGTGACCACTGCACATGTGACATTTTGGGCGCTCATCGAGTATCTCTATTTGATGCAAATGATTAGCTTGATAAGTTTCATTGTCAATCAACCCTTTAAGGGAAACCCACAAGGATGGAATCTCCAAATTGAAAGACATGATAGCTTTGGCACCATACATGAGGTTGTAAGGAATCATTCCCATCGCCGTATGAACGCTCGTGTGATAGGCCCACAAAGGATATGTTAATTGAATATGCCAATCCTTACCATGCTTATTAACTATTTTATGAAGAATGAGCTCAAGAGTCTTATTAGATGCATCTGCTTGACCATTAGACTACGAATAGTAAGGTGTAGAAAATATATGCTAAATATGAAATTTCTCTAAGAATTTCTTTACTTGTTCTTGAATGGAGTAACATTTTCAAAAATGAGTGTATTAGGCAATCCAAAATGAGAAATAATGTTGTTCAAAAGGAAGCTACAGATAGCTTCAGCATTCATGGATTGAAGTGGAATGGCTTCGACCCACTTCGTGAAATAATTTGTAGCTATAATGATAAAGGTATGTCCCTTAGAAGAAGGAGGTGATATTTTTCCAATAATATCCAACCCCAATTTTGCAAATGGCCAAGGAGAGGTCTGATTCTGCAACTCTTGTGTGAGTGCATGGATAAGACGACTATGTTGCTGACATTGCAGACACTTTTTAATAAAATCGATGAAATCTTGTTCCATTGTTTTTGAAATGTACCCCAAGTGTATCAACTTCCTCACTAGGGATTTACCACCAAAGTGTCCACCCCCATAACCTGAATGGGCTTCTTTAAGGGTGAGGGGTTATTTCTGCTTTAGTGATACATCAGAGAAGCAAATCGTTATAATATTTTTGATAGAGAACATTAGATAGAATAACATAACAGGTTGAAAGATTTCATATATGAATGTGATCATTCTTCGTCACATCATTGGGAAATTTCCTAGTCTTTAGGTGGTTGTAAATATTGGAAAACTATTCTCTCACGTATATGTGAGAACACACAAAGGTTTTGAATTCAAGTTGGTCGAAAATAGCTAGGTTCTAAAGGACCTAAACCACAAAGTGGTATTCTTTTGTATCCTCATCTGAAGGTACTAGGGAAGCAATGCTTTCCATGAAATCTACATGTCTATTCTCCCTCTTAGGGATATTTTCTATTATGAAAGAAGATATCTATTTAAGCAAGGACAAAGAAAGGTCTCAATATCGAGACAACTTACCTTGCTTAGTTTGATAGGCTCTTGTAATCTAGTTCACAATGAGCTCAGAATCACCCAGTATGCAAAGATGTTTTGTCTTTACTACAATTTTGACACATGGGATAGCAATGAGAGATTCATACTTGACAATATTATTAGTAAAATTCAATTCCAATTGAAAGGAGAGAGGGACCAATTTACCTTCAGGCGACATTCGAACAACACCCGCTTTAGAACCGGTCTGACATCTTGGTGAAAGAGCACCAATCAATGTTCACCCGAATTTGTTTGAGTTGAGTGGTAAATAGGTTTTTTAGGATTTTTAGTCACTTTATATGTTAATAAAGTCAAAAAGGATCATTAGATTGTGTCAAGTAGTTGAATTTTGTAAGGGAATCCAAAAATTGCCAAAATGATGCATAAATGCCATAATATGTAAATGAGGCTCAATGGAGGGTTTAAGTGTCTTGAGTCATATTTTTTAATAAATAAGGTCATATATTATCATAAAATAGTTTTTTGAGTCATTTTTTATGTGCTTAGAAAGTTTAGGGGTTGAAAAGTGCAAAGTTGTGAAAAGTAACAAAAATTGTCAAAAATTGTTATTGCAAAAAATGCCAAATTCAGGGATACCAACAGTCATATGGAAGTTGAAGGGTAGTTAGGAAGTTTTGAGGGAAGGTAAATGTAATAAATTTATAACTATGACTCCTCTACTAATGTGGAAGGTTCTTGAAAAGTTTTAAAAGAAGACTCCATTAATAAAAGCCCGTGTTTGTTCAAAAATTAAGTATTCTTTCTACAAACTTGTATGAGTTTATACAATATATTTTCACTCCAAATAGTTTTTGGACATTGTGGTTGATGTGTTACCTATGTTTTAATTTTTTTAGAGTCTTTGAAATAGGTTTTTGAAGAACTTTATCTCCAATCTTCTTTGACAGGCCAGTATACCCTGTTAAAGGTTTTTAAAGTAAAAAAGCATGGAATAAGCCCATTCCACTACTATAATTATTGTAACTATGTGGTATGGGCATATAAAAATAGTTTTAGGATGGTAGGATGTTAAGTCGAGTCTGAATGATGAGTTTTGGGGTGAGAAAAAAATGTTGTCCTGGGAAACTTAGTGAAAATGTATTTTGAGTGTGAGCACAGAGAATTGTTGAAGGGAGAGTCTCTATGAGAGTTTTGTGAGTTTTTATAGACAAAAAAAAAGAGTGTTGGAGGAAATTGGGAGTTTGAAAAAGGACGAAACATAGGCTTCCATTAAACCCTACCCCAAATTGAGGGAAAATGAGGGTTTGTTGGTTCAACAATAGGAAGAGAGTTTGAGGCCCTCAAACTTGAATAATTTTTCATTTTGTGGACTGGTTAAAAGGTTTGAGAAGTTTTTTAGAGTTAGTGGTGAGATTCTAGAGGACATCCTTTGAGAAATAGGCCTAATTGACCTATTAGGGCAGCGTTACCATTGAGTTTTGAGTGACTTGTCAAAAAGGAACTCTAGTTGGTTTTGACACATGTTCGGGATGGCCTTGAAGAGTGTTCAAAAAAATTAAGAGATTGGTTGTGGAGAAAACCATTGAGAGGAAAATTTGGGATCACTTGGTCTGCAAACCTAGTTGGCAAGGTAGAGTCAAGTTGAGAAGGGGAATTCTTGAGGGTTTGTGAGATAGATTGTTATTTTCTCTTACTTGTTTTGTGTCATTTAGGTGAAGGAAATCCTATCCTTGCATCACATGTCAACCCATCAAAGTACATTTTCCATTCAAGGTCATAGTTAATCACAAAGATGTTATCATTAGAAAATAGATCCAAACCCTAGAAGGAGCGGGATGAGGGGGCATCTTCCAATTGATCAACAACTGCTTGACCCTTTATTGAATTTTGAGTAATGAACTTTATGTCAAACTTAGAGAGTAACATTACCCATTTTCCTAATCTCTCAGCGAGATTGACACTGGAGAACAAATTTTTTAGAAGATCACTTTTTACGATGGCATGTGTTTTGACATGGAGAAGATAGTGCCTTAACTTCTATGTAGAAAAGACAAGAGCAAGGAATTGCTTCTCCATGGAGGAATAGTGAGTTTCATAGCTGACCAAAACATGACTAATGTAGTATACCTCTCTTTCTTTCCCGACATAATCATATTGAGCCAAGAAAGCTTCCAAAGCATATGGTGATGTTGTGAGATAAAGAAAAAGGGGTCTATCTTGCATATCTAACATTAATACAATATGATTGGCCAAATAGGTTTTGATTGACTCAAGCTTTGTAGTACTCTTCATTCCATATGAAGTCAACATCTTTCTTCAATAGGTGAGCGAAGCGAAGAGTATGATCAACCAATTGAGATATGAACCTATGAATTGCCAAAATCTTCCCTTGTAAGCTTTGTAATTAAGTAATGTTTCTAGGTGGAGGCAAGTTAACAATGGTGTCAATATTATTTGTGTTGAATTTGATTCCACAGTGAGAAACTATAAATCCCAAAATTTTCTTGGCATCTACACCATAAAACACACTTAAGAGGATTGAGTCTCATCTTATAGAGTTGAAGCCTCTAAAAAAAAAGATGAAGGTTCTTTACATGATCTTGACAAGTTATAGATTTCTCCAGGATGTCATCAACATAATCTTCTAAGATATTATGAATAAAATCATGAAATATTAGGGTCATCACCCATTGGTAAGTTGCTCCTGCATTGTTTAAACCAAAGGGCATGACCACATAAAAAAATGTACCACAAGGGGTAGTGAAGGCTATCTTGTACTGCTCTTCTAGATTAATATGGATCTGATTGTAACCCAAGAAGCCATCCATGGAAAACAACAAGGCATGGGCTGCAGTCGAATCTACAATCATATCTATATTAGGTAACAAAAATTAATCCTTAAGAGAAGCCTTATTAAGATCAAAAAAGTCAATGCATATGTGAATACAACCATTAGGTTTACTAACAACAACAATATTCAAGATCCAAGGGGAGTAGTCAATTGGACAGATAAATCCTGCTTTCAACAACTTCTCTAGCTTAGTCTCAGCCATCAATGCCACCCTGAGATTGATCTTTTGGATTTTCTACTTAACCATCTTGGCTTTGGGACATAGGATGATATTGTGAACCACTATAGACTCATCAATATTAGGCATATCCTTGTGCGTCTAAGCAAAGATATCAAGATGAGAATGTAAGGCATTGAAATGTTTGTTCTCTTCTTCTAAAGAAAGACACTTCCCAATCTTAATTACTTTTTTATAAGACTTAGGATCCATAGAGATTTTAGTAGTATCTTCTTTAAGGAGAGAACTATGATCTTTAGGATGTGATATTGGAACATCATTACCAACATTGGATAGAGGGTCCTCCTCATCAATACTCAAGAAAAATTCTCCAAAGTACTCTTATTTATGTAGGTGATCTCAGAATCATCTCTTGTGATGGAAGGGAGGCAATGAGGGGTAGGCACCTAGGAATTCCTCAAGAACTTCATCTAAAGAGAAGACATCTAAAGGGATTTTATTGACCTACCTCCTATCCTCTATCAATTTAGGATGGACCAAACTCAATGGTTTAGCCGAAATCATATTGACACTCCACCAAGGTTTTTGCTGAGATTGTTTAATTGAGCATTCCAAACCTAGATAGCGCTTTTGTGGCTTAAATTGGATAGGGACTTGAATTCCTTGCTCGATATGCCATATGCTTTTCTACCCATAGCCATACCAAGAATTGAGTTCATATCCAAAACCATAGCGGGCTTGCAAAAATTTGGGAGGTGGTAGCTCTACATAGAGGGTTTCATTCCACCAATGAACATTGAATGCATCCGCAAGAGTGCTTTCACCTCCTTTGCAAGAGTGGGACTACTCTCCTTAATAGGGGAGGGGCTAGTTTCTTGGATAGGATCATATATCTCTTCCTCAATGGGAGTATTGTCCATATTCACATGAGAGGAATTCAAAAACTCTATATGAGTGGGACTTGCTTTGTATTCTACAATGAAGAATTTAGAGAATTATAGAGAGCCCCAATCATCACCAAAGAAAGCATGACTTAGAAGAAGAAGTAGAAGATGAGGAATACTTAGGACTTTCTGCTTTAGGTGGTTCATCTTTAATGACATTTGCTACGCGGATAACCTCCACAAAGGGTATCATCAAGGAACACGCCATAGCATCAGCGGTTAGGGATGAAATACAATTCTTAAGAGTGGAGATGATTGAATCTTGACCGATACCTACTAGCTCACAAAGGTGAACAAATTTTGGATATGCTTTAACTGTGACCACCTGATTATTTGCAATGAAATTTAAGGAATGGTGTAGATTAGAAGTTATGACACCCATAGCATGAATCCAGGGTCTCCCAAAAAGAATATTGTATGGTAAAGGGCTAGAAATCACATAAACAAAAGTATTTAAGGTAATAGGGCCTAGCTGCAAAGGCAATATTATCATTCCTAGAGCTTGATAATTGACGTTATCGAACCCTCAAATGTACAAGGAAGATGTAGCTAGAGAAGATGAATCAACTTTAGTCTTAGGTAGTAGGTTGATACTACAAATGTTGAGAGTTGAACTAGTATCAATGAGAGTATGTCTGATACCAATATTATTAACATTGATTATAATCATCAAGGGGTCCGCTTGTTTCTACACATCCAGAGGAAAGAGTTCTTGCGGATGGAATGTGTTATTTGGTGAATTTTCTTGAATATGAGCCAACAACACATTAACATCCGTAGGCCTAGTGAAGGTAGGTAAGAGGATCTTTTGCAAGCCTTCCTGAAGCATCTCCTGATAAACTGGAGTGGTTTGAAGCAAATCCAAAAGTGAGATCTTAGCTAGAATAACACGAAGTTGCTCGAAAAGATCATAATCACATGGTGCTTTAATCATAGGCTTAGGTGTTGAAGGAAGGATTGGTTGAGAAGGTAGTAAAGAAGTAGGAGCTTGAGTGGGTTGAGACATAGGAACAAAAGGTTATTGATCCAAGTTATTTTTATTTCTCCTTGTATTATATGTGTTCCCAACAACATTATAGGAAGTGGAGTCTGTAGCTTTTACAAACCTCAAGTACAAGTCTAGTGAATCATCTTGACATGAAATATCATAGAAAGAATAATTCTCCCTAGAAGAAGGGCTGGTTAGGATCACACAAATAATGGGTTTCTTAGGGCTTGGAGGAGCTATAGAGACCACAACTACATTTACTGTTGTAGATAGGAAGTTTTCTTGGAAGGTTTATAGATAGAGGAGGGTACCCCCAAGCAGTCATCTAGATTGTCATCTAGAATATCAAAATATTCCTTAGAGAAAATTTTATTGTAAACATGGAAACATTGTAAAAATAGGTCCAAAATGTTCATGTTGGGTTCACTAAAATGTGAGATAAGAGGGATTCTCTGCACACGGGTCTCTTCATTCTCAAGAGATCACCAGGGAACAAACTACCTTTATCCACCTTAACATAAATAGAATGAAGAGATTGTAAGGAAACATACACAAGTTATATTTTAGATAAGACTACTTTAGATCCTAAGAGAATGAAGCTTCTATACTTTTTCCTTAGACAAAGGAGCTCTTAGCCAAAGGATGCCAGTGTAGTGCACTATCATCCAAATGGCACACTAGTTGCCTAAGCAACAAAAGGCTCAAGAGCTCAAATGTGCAGAATAAGGTCACTTCTCAACTCAAATCTAAGGCCTACTAAATAGAATGATCAAATAGAGAACATAGAATTTAAGAAAATCACAAGGAGAACTTGGAGAAAACTTACCTTCAACTGGACATTTGATTCTTCACTACAAGCTCTACTTTGCAACCTACACACAAAAGAACGAGGGGAAAAGGTTGGGGCTGTATAGGGGTCTACCTTAGTCAGAACCTTGTTTTAGTGTTCCCACCTCCATGGACAACTAGGTAGGAAAGGATTGTAAATGAAATGGACAAAGCATGTGGTGAAAGAAAAACCCACTTCAAGAGTAGAACCCACACCACTAAGTAGTGAGCGAACAAGTAAATGCAAAAAAGTGGGAGAGAGAGAGGGAGCATTACCCATGAGCCTAGTCCCTCTCCGAAGCACACATACACATTGTTGAGTGGTTGCTTGATAGCTGTAGCTTTTGAAAGGACCTCAGTCTAACATGGCTTCGCTTGTGACAGTGCTGCTATAAAAAATGAAGATAATTCAAAAGTGAATAACTTGGACAAAGAGCTTGAATGAATGACTTGAGCCAAAAAATGAGAGAAAATGAGGGGTGTTTGTTGCATGCAGGGTGACAAAGATTCATTACACCAAAATTTGACTACTGGGACACATTTTGAGAGAGTCAATATTTGAGATTCTTCATTTCAAACTCAAAAAATTGTCATAGCGCTAGTGCGCTGCACAGACTTTCATGCACCACGTAGGCGTCCAAGGCCTAGATTTTTGGGAAACATGTCAATAGGCTTCTGTTGCTCTACCATTGGTCCACATGGGGTCAAAATTGTGAAATTTTGACCCATGGGATTTTTGTCATTAATGCTCTAAGGTGTCATAAATGCTATGAAAAAGTGCAAAAATGTGGAATTGCACTTAGTTGTAATTCCGCGACATTACACTATCTACAAACCCTTTATTGAATCCTTACTAAAATAAGTACTTATTGAATCTTGCATACCAAGCTTTAGGATCTTGCTTGAGTCCATATAATTCCTTCTTCAATCTACAAACCATATTAGGATTATTTGATAACTGAAAGCCTTATGGTCTTTCAATATAAACCTCTTCATCCAACTTCACCAATCAAGAATGCAAAATTCACATCCATCCAATAGACTTTGAAATATTTATGTGTTGTAAAATCCAAAAACATCCTAATAGCTTCCATTCTTACCACCAGAGAAATTTCTCCTCAAAATCTATTCCTTCTACTTGTGAGTAGTCTTTACACACAAGTCTTTCCTTGTTTCTAACCACTTCTCCACTCTCATTTAGCTTTTGCTGGTATTTGGACAAGTTCCCAAATTTGATTCTCTTAATTTGCATCAATTGTTCCTCCATAACCTTGATCCAATATTCATCTTTGCATGCTTCAATCACTATTTTAGGTTCAACTTTGGAAAGTAAACACATGTTTACTTATTCTTCTATCATGGAAACCTTTCTTCTTGTCAATAGATCTCTACTTTTATCACCAATAATCTAATCTTCTAAATGATTCTTCTACACATACTTAGGAGTCTTAGGGATCCTTTCCAGAGCTTTTTACTCTTCAATTTTCTCTTCTTTTTGCTTACCTTCATCTTTTTCTTCTTCTCTACAAGAGGACTCATTTGATTCATATCCATCTATCATCACTAAAATTTTATGTAAGTTTGCATCCACTTTGAAACTTGCACTTTCAACAATAATTTATAGCGTCTTGTTGTAGCACCAATAATCCTTATTTTAGAATATCCATGGAAGATTCCTTCATCAAATCTTGCATCAAACTTTCCTAATATTTTTTCATCTCTTCTAATATAGAATTTTCTTCCAAACACTCTAAAGAATTTCACAGTAGGGGTTCTTCCATACCACAACTCATATGGATTCTTTGAACTATTTTTCCTTTCTTGTGCTATATTAAGTATGTAGACTATAGTATGAATGGTTTCTCTCAATTAGACATCTGGTATATTTTCTTCCTTCATAATTTTCCTTTCTACTTCTTGAACAATCCTATTCATCCTTTTTACAACCCCATTCTGTGGAGGAGTCCTAGGCACTGACTTCTACCTCTTTATTCCATAATCTTCATAAAAAGTGTTAAAACTCATTAGAGGTGAACTCTCCACCTTTGTAAGATCTCAAAAATTTGATCTTCATATCCATTTCATTTTTAACCATAGATTTGAATGCCTTAAACTTATCTAAAGCTTTTTATTTTTCTTTGAGAAAAGTAACCCATGTTATTCTCGAGTAATCATCAATTAATAGCATGAAATACCTATCATAGGTTGTAAAATTTTGATTCTCGTAGGTCCATAAAGATTTGTATGAACCAAATCCAAAGGAGTAGTAGAAGATTATTCTTTGAATTTGAAACTTTTTCTAGCTTACTTCCCAATTTGACATTCCTTAAAAATAACATTTATAGGCATTGCAATCTTTGGAAGATCTCTTACAACTTGGTTTGAATTGATCCTCACTAGGATATTAAAATTTATGTGGCACATTCTTCTATTCCATTGGAAACTTTCACTAATATGATTCATAAAGCATTGACCATTTTCAACCTTAAGTTGATAAGAATTTCCGTCCATCCTTCTTCTTGAAGCCTTTTTTGATCTCACAACCATTGTCCTGAAACACAAGATTATATATTTTCCTACACATTTATCCTACACTCAAAAGATTATGCTGTAGACCCTAAACATAAAGAACATCATCTATATTATTCCTGTCATCAATACTGATTGAAAATTTTCCACATATCTTAGCAGATGTATTATCACCAAACTTAACTAAACCACCTTCAAATTTCTCAAGCTTAACAAACTTACTCTTATCACTTGTCATGTGATTTGAGCATCCACTATTAATGATCCAATTTTTCTTCTCTTCTCTAGCATGAAAAATAGTCACTAGACCTACTTTCAAAGCACTTTCCATCATACATCTCTTAGATTTAGAAAAAATAGTTCTAGTATTTAGAACCATGAACAAGCATTCATCATATTCATCATCAAGGTAATTATATTCATCATCAAATATACTGGCATCTTCTTTAACATAATAAATTTTCTTAATTTACTTACCTTTATTCTCCTTAGGTCTTTCTCTTGAAGCATAATGACCAATCTTTCCATAGCTAAAAAAATTGAAAGGTATCTTACTTTGTATTTTCCAATGACCTTTTTCAAATTTCTCACAAATTTTTCTTCTAGTTCATCAAACTCATTCAAATTAGATTCCTCATTCTTCTCTATTTTTCCAACTTTAAAAGCAGCCTGCTTTTTTACATCACTTGGGCCAAACTTTCTCAATTCAAAAGTAGTTAAAGTACCAAACAACTGATCTTTGGAATATTGATCTAAATTATGAAATTCTATAATAACTCATAAACCTTATGACTATAAGCTTTAGTAAGAGTTCTCAGTACATTTTTTACCACCTCTTCTTCTTCAAGCTTTCCTCAAAGGCATCTTATGGAATTGAAAACTTCATCCACTCTATGCATGTAGCCTATAATATCTTCAACTTATACCATCCTTAAGGTCTCAAATATGATCTTGAAATTTTGCATCTTTGCTTGCTTGACTTTATCATCTCATTCATAGATGCTTTCTAGATTTTTCCAAATTTCACTAGTAGTTTAAAGAATCATAACTTTCGAAAGTTTTGAATTAGAAAGACCACTCAAAATAGCATACCTTTCTTTTCCATTTTTCTCATGTTCCTTGATATCATCATCAGTACTTAGACCATCTGCATGTATTGCATATCTAATTTCAACAGACTTCCAAAATACAAATCCTAAATAAATAAGAAAACCTTCCATTCTGATATTCCAAAATACATAATTAGATCTATTAAATAGAGGAGAATCCTTCTTGTTCACCATCCTAGATCTACCTCAAGCAATTAAGCTTTCTTCTAAAGAACCTTTCTTTGATACCAATTTTTGAATGCACAAGACAATTGAGAGGGGAGGGTGAAACATTTGTACATTAAAACATCAAAAACCTCAATAAAATTCATATCTACATTAGTCCTTAAACCCTTAGAAACCATTAAACCCTTATCATGAATTAGTAGAATGTAAACATGAGAAACAATAATGAAAACATATCCAAACACATGAGAACACAAAATTTACATGGAAAACCCACGAAGGGAAAAAC
Organism: Sequoia sempervirens; assembly: GCA_007258455.2. NCBI lineage: Eukaryota > Viridiplantae > Streptophyta > Pinopsida > Cupressales > Cupressaceae > Sequoia > Sequoia sempervirens. Next base: position 143,612,132 of record VDFB02193867.1, on the reverse strand, counting down.
CATGGTGAGAATTATCTCACAATATAAAGTAATTTTTACATTGAATATAATAGACTTATTTCCCAAAAATAAAATAAGGGCTCACCACCAATGTCTCATTGCTAGATTAGAAAGAAGAAGAAAGAAGATTGTTACAATGATAAATCCATCTCAGAGCAACAGAAAGATCCACCACAGCTTCACCAGAACATCTGCATTCTCTATGTAGAATGTAGATACTATCTACTCATTGCTTTTAGTAGTCTTAGTCATCAAAGCTCACTTTTCATTTCACACTTTTTCACTTCACATATCAACACACATCACATGCTTATTCACCATCAAATCAAAACTCATGTATACCATCTTCAACCTTGAAAATAATTTACAAGGTTGGCTATGCACCTCAATCATGCAAATTCAAATTAGGTTAGAACCAAAAAATCCCATAGTGGAATGGAATGAAAGTGAACCATAAAACACTTTAACTTGGATCCAAATACACTCATATAAACCATGCCACACTTCCATAAAAAAAAACATTTTTTCAATTAGTGTAAAAACCCAAGATTGACTGAACCTATGTTAGTGCCATTAAAAAATTAAGTACATGCTTCCTTTGATCCAAAGATGACTCACAAAAAACACCAAAAACTTTAACATAATCTAGAATATTCCATAAAAACCATGAAATCCAACATCTCCTTCACAACATCATACACTAGAATAACATACTCATCTTGCACACCTAACTAACCTTCCACACACTTCAAAACTTGAATCCAACCTTGCAGAGTACCAAAATACAAAAAAAACATACTAAAGATAGATAAGAGCAATATAAGGACACCCTCAAATCAAAAGACCAAAAACCAAACTGTGGAGAAATGCAGAGCAAAACCAAATTTCTCCTAGAAAACACTACTTTCATAGTTCACACACTAGTAAACACAACTTTCTCCTTACAATGATTCAAAACCTAAAACTCTGGATATAACACCTCTGAACACCTCTGGTCAACATATCCAAACCACATAAGTAGATCTTCAACTCAAAATAAATGTAGAAAAAAAATTGAACACCACTTTGTCATGCTAAACACTCTTCACCACACTATTTCCTCTATTATTCAAATTTTATCAAAAGCACTTAGAAACCAAGCACCAAGAAACCAAAATCATCCCTTGGAATACATCTAAAACATCTCAACCACACAAGGGGTTTAACATCACCAACACATGCTCATCAAAGCAACACTAGAGGTTGACATCAATGATACTACTAATGATAACATAATGCAACCAATCAAAGCATCTCCATAAACTTGTTGACATCAATGCAACAACCTAAAACTATTGGCATCAATGAAAACACACAAGCTATTCATACTTCCAATAAGAGAGAGAAGGGGGTGGGAGGGATAGAGAGAGGGAGAGACTTGAGAGAGAGAGAGGGAGAGAGGGAGAGAGAGAGAGAGAGAGGGGGGGGTGAGAGGGATAGAGGGAGGGAGAGACCTAAGATATAGGTTTTATCCATCTTCCTACACAATATAGGTTAATAATGATATGCAATCTTTCCATGGTATTAAAATTATGAGCTCTTAGTTTAAGGGGATGGATTTGGTGGTTGAATAAGAGCTTTCCCAGTGTTTGATTTATGGAGACAAGGATATATTACTAAGTATTTTATATGTTTTTATATTGAGATATTTTGGCTCAAACTTCTACCCTAAGTTCTTACTTGTTTCATGCCAATGCATCTTATCACTTGATATAGATGGATTTGGTTCAAAGGTCAAATCCTATCCATTTATTTTTACAATTTTACCATTTTTAATGTTATATAAAATTTAAACAGAGATAAATATTTTTTACAATTAAATCTAAAAAAAATATGTTTACAATAAACATGAATTTACATCAAATTTCTATCATTATTTGTAGCTATATTTGCTTGTATATGCTCTAAATATTTTTAATGATGAAAGTTTAAGACATCTCAACAAACCAACCCCCTTCATAACACTTCAAGAGTCAAAAAGAAATATGTAACTACAACATACTCACACATATTTGAAATAAATATAATATAACATAACTATTTGTATTATTAATTATTATATAAATACATTTGGTTTACATCATATTGACATTTCTTTCATCAATTGATTACAATATGTTGAATCAACGTACACCTATAATGTCTACCCTTACATGGGGCTTTACAAAATATTGAATAGACATGTATTTATATGAGAAATATTCATGAAGTTAGAAGGATCTATTATGTTAAAGGAAATAAACAACACCATTCAAATGCATGTAAACAGAGCATATAATACACACTGAATACATAAAATATGTGCATGAGTTAGAAAACCCTGCATCTATAAAGTCTACTCAACACCCTTTTCCTTGGCCATGGTATCCAAGAATCTTATCCTTTATCTTTTCCATCAATCCTTTCTTCATAGGGCCTTAAGATCTAGCCAAATAATAATTTAGAATATAAATCTTATTAAATAATCTTATTAATATGTTTTGGTGTTGCATATAGTGGTTTTTTGTTTTGTTGCAGTTTTTTATTACAAAAGTTGCATAATTTTCTCCCAAACAATTCCCTTCACCTTATCAAAAGTAAGTCATATTTAAATCTTTTTTTTTTTTTCTTAAATTTATTACATTTTTTTTTAAATGCAACTGACCACAAATTAGGTACACATGTTGAGGCGTGTCCTCTATTTTTTCCATGTAATATTCTATTAGTGTTTTTCTTCTTTTGGAATTGTGTATGCAATGCATTCTAGTTTCCTTACATATTTGTTTAATTTTACAAAGTTATGGAAAATTCTAGTCAACTCATTTGTCTATTGTGTAGTGTTGCTAGTTTCTACATGTTTAGTATTTTGAATGGATTATTTTATTTTGTGTAGACTATTTTTTTTTGTTTAATCATTGTCATTTTTTGTGTTTATTCAATGTAAATGCCATTTGTCATTATTATCTCTACTCCGCATGGCATATAATGTGTATGCATGTCACTAACTTTGTAACACATTATATTGTATAGTTTTGTTGGTTTGACACATTTGCAATATTCTATACAAGACATGTTAAAATATCTATTGGCCAAAATTTTATTTTTATTTCTAAAATATAAGATAGCCATTTAAGATAGATATCAAATCCTTCAATTCCACTTTGTTCAAATGGGTCTCCAACTTTTTCAATAAATGTTTTCCAATTTTTTACATTAGAAATATTAACCAAGTCATAGTTGAGACATGTTTCAAGGAAATCCTTTGCCACTTTGACTCTATGGAGCATTGCATTGCAAAAGGATTGAGTCGTGTATCATCTAAGACATCCAATATCATATTCATTGTTTGTCAAAATAACAATATTGTTGAAAAGGCTATCACCATAGTTTGACATTGATAATGTATTTTTACATAGTTTGGACATTGTACCTATTGAATTTTTTTGTATGAAACAATTTTTGAAGTTATTTTTTTTATTATTTACTTTGGCAAGAATTTTGTTCTAATGGATTTTTATTTTTCAAGATAAGTGGTTCAAAATGTCCATGAGTAGGATTTTGATCATGAAACAAAATAGAGTATGTAGGTCTTTTTGAATTATCATTGAAATGAAAGTACTCTCTTTTCCTTGTTAAAGACTAAATACATATTTGAATATCTAACCATTTATCTAGCCATTTAATGCAAAATAAGTCTTTGTAAAGGCCAGACTCATTATAACTTGGATTTGGAAGTGAAAATATTTGTATTTGTTGCAAATATGTACTAACATTAGTAACTCCATGCAATATGTATAATGTTTGTGGGTCTAGTTCATATCTATGTGAAAATAAAGCTTCAAGATCATTTCTTGCTAGACAGTTTAGAAAATGGTCAGTTGTCCCATTTCATAGTTCCATAGATGTGTATTGCATGTGTAAAGGTTAGTCTGAATGTTAGCATTTCGTACTTCCCAACACATTGCAGTGGATATCACATCGAAGAATACAAATATACCAATATGTTTTTATTTAGTCTTTTACTTTCTATGCAAGTTCTATGATGATGGTTAGTCTGAATGTTACCATTCTACTTCTATTTACTATTTTACTATTTAACTTTTGTTTATTGATTTATTTTCTAGTCATTTTTTTATGCAATATGTGGCAACTTATTGCTTAGATCGAACAATTTTAAGAAATACACAATGTAGGTAACCTATCTACATTTATGAATGTAACTCACACAAATCTATTTTCATACCTCCTAAAGTGCCTGATGTATTAGTTTGACAACTCTACTTCTTGAAAAGACAATATGCTTTTGTAGGAGTAATAATCAATATCCTTACTTGTCAATTGTTTCCTCTACAATCTTTAGGGTTCTCACTATCGAAGAAATCACAAATTTAAGTCTTGTTAGTGCATCATAAATAAGGTTGTTGTAGGCAAGTATATTCCTCAGCCCCATTGTGGATAACTTGGTGTGACAAATGGCTTCAACATATCATACAACTGAGGGGTTAATCTATGGTAATTGACAATGCCCTTATGAACAAGAGAATTTAGGAGGTAGAGGGTATCAAAACGAATTTCTCCATTTGGGAGAAGGACCAAAAATAATTCTTTTGTAGCAACATGAGGTTAATTCAAATTCCTTAGTCTCAAGAAATTTTTTATCCATCAAATGGTGATGTTTGAAATATACTTTGGTTTTTTTCATGGTGTGACTCATATGAGGAGATAGTGAAATATTGTGCACCAAGAACTTACCTGTTGTTTCTAGCTTGAGATAAATGGTTGACCAAAAACTGTAATATTCCATTATTTTTCATGGTGAAGTATTTCTTTAAATCTAAGAAGTTGGTTGCTTCATAATATTACCATCATTAATGATTCATTGAAGGTCAATTCATGTCCTATATCTAGCGAGCCATCATAACATGGACCCACGACTGTCAAGTTTTGAACCTGGGATGTTAATCATTTGTAAGCATCTATTTTTATTTATTCCCATTTTGATGCATTCTACATAAAAACACAATGATAAAAAATACTAATAGATCCAAGGGCACTTATAGGTCCCCACAAAACCAACCTCTAGTCCAATAATTTTTAAGCATCTAATTTTTATTTATTCCATTTTGTAGTTCCATAGATGTATCATGAATTTGGTAGAGTTAAACATTATCATGTTTAATAGTATTTTGAAGCATATTTTACCACCTATGATAGAATAAGGTTTGGATAGTTGGAAAGTGTTCACTATGCTTCTAATTATTTAATTCATGGTATGAATAACCAAAGATATCATTTGAACAATAAAATTTAATAATTTTTACTATACAATTAGTTTTTTAACCTTAGTTTACTCAAACTTCTAATGTTATTGCAAAAGTATAAACTTAGGAACATAGTTATCTAAGCCAAAATCTCATTTTGGTTTCGAAAGGGACATGCCAATATACAACACGATAAAAATAAATGTGAAATTAAACTAAACCTAATCAAATCCCAATTCAATTCTAGATAGTCATCAAAAGCATTTATTAATTAACTTGACTGTTCATGAGCGACTTAATATGATCCTATATTAAGACCTAAATTTGATATATGTATAAAAGTAATAATAAAGAAAATTACATCTAAAAAAAATCAAACCTAATCAAGATTAAAACTTAAGATCATAACATATTCCAAAATAAAGATTGACACTTTTTAAGTTTTCATAATACTATGAATGTCCATTATAGAGCACTAATAAAATATAATAAATTATTTTAATATCTATCTTATTTTCTTATAAAACATTAATTTAAAGTTTAAAAAAATTCTAAATTCAAAAGAGTTAACTAGTTTATAATGAGATATTTTCTTATTATTCAAATTTGGAGAACGAAAGAAAATTAACCATTTTAATGCAAAGAGTTATTAGTCAAATAGAAAATTATTTCAAAAGAGTTTATCTAGATGGCGAGTTGTTAATCTAACTCTACTAAAAATAGAATTGAAAATGCATATTTATAATTTATGCATAAAGTATCTTGTGAAAAGTAAGCAATGCTGACAATGTAATGTCTAACTATTATAAAAACTTTACATGCTTTATTCTTGGATAAATGTCCATACCCTATTCCAAATCTCCCATTTTTGTACACGTAGGTAGAATGATGGAAAAATCTATGAGATTTGGTTTTACACTTGTCAATTGCATTTTCTTAGAAGTGTATAATTTTAAAAAATAAAATAATATTATGCAATTTTGGTAGGTCTTGAGGAAAACTTTGGTCTAAGAATGCCTTGTAGTTTCTCAAAAGATAAGGTTTTTTTTTCGTTTTGCACATCTTCTTGTAGTACCTAGTCGAAGAGATTCAATTTTAAGATCTTTGAAAATGGTGAAAGCTAGTCCTAGAATTGCTAAAGACGTTACATTTCTTGGAAAATACAACTATGAAGTTAGCTGTATTGTAGTGCTCTTCATTTTGTCCTTTGTTAGACTAGTAGATGTTTTGCTTAGGACTAGACATTATGACACTTTGTTTCATGATGGACTATTGATATGATGATAGTTGGATGCTACTTGATGATACTTATATTACTTGAGTTATGCACATGTTATGATAGTTATATGGACATATTTGATTATGTGGATTAATATTATTATGAGCATTATGTGATTATCTGGTGATTATACTTACCTTGATTGTTATGCAATGATGTGGTTACTTGGGTGATGTGTTTTGGTGAAAGGGAAAATGTTGCATTACTCATTCATGAGTACCTTTCTACACTATGATTTCCTTTCATAGTGTGCCAGATTGTATGATTATATATATGTTCAACCATTTTGTTGCTATAGGTTGCAAGTACCAAGCTTCAACTCCACCTGAATTGACAGGTCTGAGCATGCCTTAAACTTAATAGAATATTTGTTCGGAGATAACATAAGATCCCCTACCCTATCCATCATCCTCAAAGAGGATGAGTATCTAGTCCATTACCTCGTTAACATTGCTAGATGTTTGTGGTCAGTAGGTCTTGTTTTTTACCTTGATTATGGTTAGGTAATTGTTGTTTATATTTGGTTTGTTTAATTTAATTTTTTTTGGAAAATGTTGTTTTGGTTAATTGATTCATTAAAATAAATTATTAAGTTAGAAGGGAACTTTGATAATTAAATATAAATAGATTTATTAAAGATAATAGTTTACAATAAATTAAAAGTTTAATGAGATATTATAATAAATTAAATATGTAATGAATAATAAAATAAACTAAAAATTATAGTGGAATTAATAAATAGTAAAATAAAGATAGTTTATGGCTCATAAAAGCATTGAATAGATTTTCTAAAATGGACTGCACATGACAGTCTCAGGGAGCATGTAACAACATGTAGCTCAAATAGTTATTTAAAAATTAATTATTTTCTAAAAATAAAACTTGTATGGAATTTTCAACAACTTATCTCCTATAAATATTTTTGGGGGATTTTAGAGATTTCTTATCAAATTTTTGTTTCTGAGAAGAGTCTTGTTTGGTCCCTGTGAATATTTTCTAATTTTGGAGTACTAGTGATTACTGGAGAAAATTGTTAACCTTGGAAAATAGATTTGGGAATTATGGAGAAATTGACTTGGGGTTTGGAGTGATTGAAATTGTAAGTTGTAGATTTTGAAATTGTTATCAAATCTTCAACTAAGCCAAGCGATTGAATCCAGATTTTATTGCTTTCTGAGTTTTATCTATCTCTGTTTTTGAAACAAAAGCTTGAATGTCTATGATGTATGGATACAAAAAATTTCTTGTTTAGTTATTTTTGATTTGAAATAATTATTCAATGCATTTGCTAAAGCATTTCTAAAAGCCCATCCTATAAATCAATTTTTGCATATTTTGTAGTATCGTGTAGTTGTGAAACCACTTTTCTTTGAGAGTAAATTACTTCAATCATTTGCTCTATATTTGTTTCCACCATTCAATTGTATATTAAATAGAGCAAGGCAACTACCATAGTTGACAAGATTATCAGAATATCTATCCTTCATTCTAGGAAAAGCTCCTCTATTTTTCTCTCTGCTTTCCCTCTATTTTATAGTGTATTTGTGTTATGTTTCTCTTTTGTTTATTTGTTTCGATGTTGAACGAGTGACTTATCCCCTGCATTGAATTTGTTGATAAATATATCTTATAAATTGCAATAACATGTATTATATGCTTGGTGTCAATGTGTGGCATGGCGCCGAGGCCAACTGCTACCAATAGGTCATGTGCCATTCTTTATTTCGCTACGGTTGAGGTCACGAGCTTCTTGTTTTAACAATGTTTATGGAAGTCTTTGGTAACCTTGTATAAGTTGTACAACACATTTCCTTTCATACATTTTGCATATGAGAAGCTTGGTTTTGGGTTATTTCGATGGGAATTTTGTATGCTTTGCATTTGATCCTTGATGAGCTATGTTTTGAAATTGAATTCATGGTTCACTTGATATTTTGATTTTATTTGTTAGCTACCTTTAGAGTCTATTTGGTTACTATTTTGGCAGGGAATACTAAATATATTTCAATGTAAAATATGAAAAGTATGGTATTTGAAATCTTATCTACCAAAGGTGAATTCTTCCTTGTGGTCTGCGTTTTTCTTTTAGTTTGATGGAGATAGTTTAGATTAGGCATTCGTACCTTGTAATTAACAAATATGCTTTAAATGTAGTAATCAACGCCTGTTCAATAAGTGGTGATCATTGTAAATACATTGTGCTTGGTTAGTGATGGGTAGATATTGTACTTTATTAATTCAGTGGTTATAGTTCATTTGATATTCAGTTTTATTTCTCTCTCACGTATATATATATATGCTGATATATTTAGGCATATTTATATGTGATTTCCAATATAAATGGAAATAAAGAGTTAAAAAAGCATTATGTCATTTTTAATATATATTCATATATATATATATATATATATATATATATATATATATATATATATATATATATATATATGTTTGTGTATGTATGTATGTATGTATGTATGCATGTGTATATTAAGGTTATAGTTAAAGAAAATTTCTGCTTTTAGGTATTAATTGATTATGAAAGTTAAATGAATTGGAAAATTAAAATAGAAAGAAAACAAAATTGATTTAATTATATTTGGATAATTGAAGGATTAAATTAAGTGAATGAGTTAGTTGATCTATTTAAATGTTGAATTATTTTGTATTCATTAATAGTTGAATTCATGGCTACAATGTTTATTTGTTTACTTGTATAGAAAGAAATGTGTTTAATTAGTGGAATTGGGGAGATTTTGATTATTGTTTTAAGTGGGAGTCTTTTATGCAAGTGGTTAATGGTAGTCTTCCAGAGGCTTAGGGGGAAGTATCTTGTATGTTGGGATGATTATTTCATTTTGAAGTGGTTGGTAAGGTGCTTGAGATGTGTGCAAGAGGGTCTATTCCTTGCACTATTTATACTTTCTTGTGATTAGGATATGTGAGTGAGATGGTCAATGCCTTGCTCTGTGTGTGTGGGATTCTTGTGAAATTTGTTAAGTGTGCAAGATGGATTTTACCTTGCTTGTTGAGTAAGGTCTAAAAGTTGCAAGTAGGGGGAGTGGCTCTCAATGGGAGCCAAAACCCAAAGTGGTTGTCAAGGATAACCCATTGGGAGTTTCTTAATCCAGTGATAACCTAAATAATGTATTAGGGGGTTGGGTAGATTTCACATTAATCAAGATAATGTTATGCTTCACTCATGGCTCAAGCCATCGTTTAGGCTTGAGATGAGATGGGAAGGCCTGTAATGACAAGATCAATTACCTTGTCCTCATGAAAGTTATGTTGATTTTGCATGAGTTTTTATGAGGGCCGAGGATAGGTAGAGGTTTCTAAGATAACACAAGATGGGGGTGGGGGCCTAGGAAGATCTACGAGAATAGCCCATATCAAGCTATGTGATGAAACTCCTCCCTATTGCAATCTAGCATTCCCTAATTTTGTGTTTCCCTCCTATTGTGTGTGTGCCTCTGGAAGCAGTGCCTCTTTTGCATGTGATGTTATTCTTGTTGCAACGTTGTGTTGGGGTAATTTCTAGGCTCCATGTTTATGTTAGCTTGTTGTCTTCTTGACTGTTTGTTAGTGGTGGGGCCTGATGTTATCTCCTAGCATGAGGGGTGGACCTTAGGGTTCCACATGGTCGGGAGGTTGGTGCTTTCTTCTCCATTGGGCTTCCTTGTTGCTTGTTCATGTGCATGGAAGTTGTACCTTGTGTAGAACATTCAAATTCATGATCTAGTAAAAGAAGACAATCCTTTATGTATATATATTGGTCTTGCATAACAGTTGCACCATTTATTGTAATATCAATGTAATCTTCCTAATTGTATTTAGGCAATATTGTAAACAATGTAATGATGTACTCTCATGTAATAGAATTTGTATATGTACTTGTTAGTTCCATAAATATGATCTTTAATTATTATTTATATGATGACATGTTATGTAAATGTATGTTGTAAAATCATTTAATTTGATGAATTAAAATGAACACTTGATTGTTAGTTAAACTATGATTAGTGAATTGATTCTAGTTCTTGATAATAGATGTGTTAGTAGCATAGTCATGGAACCTTAGAGGACTTGGTTTAGTTTCTATGTTATGCTAAGTTATGTATTTCACTATTAGGATGTTTAAAAAAAAATGTTCCATTAATTTGACCTAGTTTAGTGTTGTCCTTTGGGGTTCCTTGGCAGGGGCATTACATGTAGAAATATCTTAGCCGACTAGATTTTATATGCAAAAAATTTACATATTGATACCACTAGTGAACTCTATCTTATTGAAAACCCCTTCCAAGTGGTTGGAAAATTTTGACAAAAATATGCCAACTATAGGTCACATTTTTAATTCTCACATATTTCTATACAAAATGACTATGACTAGTGCTAAAAGTATCTGTTGCCATGAATCACCTGATGAACTATATTTCTACCAATCTCCTTGCACATATTTGACCACATAATGTACAATTTTCCCATGTTTTGACATAATCATGATAGGGAATTTGTAAGAACATCCCACAGGTATAAATCTCCCTAATTGCAATACAATAGCCTATAACTCTAGTACCCATGTGGTGAGGTTCTTGTGTAATTATGATTAAATTCATTCAACTAGCACTCATGTTTATAAATATTTGAAATGTAGTTTAAGCTTAATTTACATTGTGTCAAAGGCCACCCATAACCTCACAAGATTTACCAAGCTAAAAATATTTACAAAAAAAGTTACTCCATGGAACAAACTGCCTAAAGAACTATAATTATAATAAATCATTTGTTATATATTTGGACACGTTACATAGTTATTTATCAATGTGAGGTCATTGGGTCGATTGTAGAACACCCAATAATTGAAATGAACATGAAAAAATAAGGTACTAAATGTAATAAATATCCTAATGAATTATAATTACAATAAATAAAAAAGCACAAAATAAGCTATGTTATACAACATTTTACCAACATATGGTCACAGGTTCAATTTTCATACACCCTTGGCCTACCAAAACCAAAAATGTAATCAATGTAATAAATCACCTAGTGTATTGTAATTATAGAAAATCTCCTTTACACATAATTGGTCCTTTAATACATCAATTTTCTAGCACGAGATTATAGGGTTGATGCTTATACACCCACCAATCCAAAAATGACCAAAAAAGGGTACTAAATGTCATACTCCTGAAATATACTTACAACAAATATCCTTGCATATGTCGGCTCTTGTTAAATTATGATTTGGTGATAGGATTGATTCTGATGAGGGCCAAACCACCCAAACCCACATAAATCACAACAACAGATACCAACATAGAAGATGCATGACAAAAAAATGACTTACTTCAAATTATTTTCAGAAAATGAAATTACAGATTCAAAACTTACATGCTACATCCTCATGGGCTTGATTCATTACAACAAAATCAACTCTGAAAAGAAAATCTATTATTCAGAGCCACAATCTGCACTATCAGGGCCACCATCAACAACCCCCACTTAACCCTTTTTATTTTCCCTAATAACTACCCTAGAATGTTCTAGAAAGATCAAATTTCCCATTTTTGTTTTGGCACAAAAAGTCTTGTTGTTTGATTTCTAGCCTAGGAAGAAATTTTTATGAAATTCACCTTTTAAAGGTCTAACTTCGCAGGGCCATAACTTTTGATCTAGGTACCTGATTTTTTATTATTGCATATCGTCAAAAAGCTCTCGATGAGCTCTATAACATGCAAACCCACCATAGATCAGTTCAACCACATTTTGAGCTATTTTGGGGCCTCCAAAGTTTTATATCTAAATTTGAAGCTGCATGGGAGAAATTTCCTAGGACGGAAACTTTAATTTCTCCCAAATTGTGTAGGGTATTGAGGTGATTCTTTTGTGACAAGAATTTTTTTCAGCTCTACTCCTTGTGGTAAATTTCCACGTCCATACGAGCTCGTTTAGGCTAACTCACCAAAAATAGTAAGTTCCTACTTTTCACTATTTTTGACTAAGTGCCATCATGGGACTCAAAAAAACTAAAGAAAATAAAGAAAACAATTTTTTGGGTGATGCAAGATTTCCCTGCACCGCTGGATGCTCTTACATCAGACACCCAAGATAATTTGAAAAGTGAACCCACTGTTTCTTAGGATTTAGAGGGAAACTAAGATGGTTAACCACAACCTTAGACAACCATGATGAATCTTCAATAGGTATTCCTCTCCATTTCACCAAGTACTCTACATATTTTCTATTTCTTGTGCTTCTACCCACATGGCTATTTAGGATTTCTTCTATCTCTTCCTTCTCTGAAGTAGGTGCTAGAATTTTCAATTGTTCATTTATTGGCCCCTCCTCTATATCACCTTCATGATACTCTATCAAATCAGAAATTTTGAACACATGACAAATGTTTATTCCACTAGGCAACTCTACCTCATAAGCATTTTCTGAATCATGTTTCTTCAAGATCTTGCATGGTTCAAACTTCTTCATCTTTAACTTGTATGTACCAACTGGAAACCTTTCCTTGCACAAATGAACCATGACTTCATCTCCTACCTAGAACTCCTTATATCTCCTTTTCTAATCTACTTGAGCCTTATATTGTGAGTTCATCTTATTGATATTTTTCTTCACCTCTTCATGCAAATTCTTTAGGTGTTCAAGAAAATCTTCACCCTCAACACTACTCTTCTCCTCCTTATCCATCTTTCTCAGTAAAGAAGCAGTTCTTGGACTACCCCCATATACAATTTGGAATGGTTATTTACCAGTGCTCCTATTGACATAATAGTTGTAAGCAAATTATACTTGTGGTATAATCAAATCCCATCCCTTGGGCTTATCTCCAACTAAGCATCTTAGCAGGTTTCCCAAATTCCTATTCACCACCTTTGTTTGTCCATCAGTCTATGGATAGTGTGAAAAACTAAACTTCAAATCTGTCTTTAGCTTCTTCCATAATGTCCTCTAGAAATAACCAACAAATTTGGTATCTTTGTCTAAGACTATAATCTTTGTTAGACCATGTAGTCTCACCACCTCTCTAAAAAAACTCTACAACAAAACAACATCACTGGTCTTATAACATAGAATGAAATGTGCCATCTTTGAAAATTTATCCACCACCACAAATATGGAAATATTCCCTCTCCATGTCCTTGGAAATCCAAGAACAAAATACATGTGAATATCCTCCCATGGCCTCTTAGGTACTTGTAATGGCTGATACAATCTAGTATTTTGACTTGTTCCTTTCACCATCTGAAATACTCTACAACTTTGTACAAACTTCTTCACATCTTGTTGTAACTATGGCCAATAATAATTCTCACTGACAAGAGCAATGGTCTTATCTCAACCAAAATTTTTAGCCAATCCTCCACTATGATTCTCCTTGATTAGATTATCTCTCATAGAACTCCTTGGAATGCACAATTGGCTTCCTCTAAATAGCATCCCATCTTGGATTAAGAAATCCAACCATCTCATCCTATCCAATGTAATAGGTTCCAAACAAGCCTTCCAAGCTTCTACAAAGTCTGGATCTTTTGGATACAAACTCTTGAGCTCATTGAACCCAACAACCTCTATATTCAACTCTATCAACAAATTTTTCGTTCCACATAAGGAATTTGCAACTCTATTTGACCTTCCACTCCTATGCTTCAAAGCAAAAGTATAACTTTACAAAAACTCAACACATTTTAAGTTCCTTTGATTAAAATTTCCTTGACTATTGAGATAATACAAAGCCTGGAGATCAATATATAAAACAAATTCTTTTAGCAACAAATAGTGTCTCCATTTCTTCAAAGCCTGAACTATAGCATAAAACTCTTGATCATAGATAGAATATTTCTTCTTAGAATCATTTAAATTCTCACTAAAATAGGCAACATGGTTGCTTTCTTGACTCAAAAAATCTCCTATGGCAGTGCCACTAGAATCACAATCTACTTGAAAGACCTTATTGAAATATAGAAGTGCCAAAAAGGGTTGCTATGTAACTTTCTTATTCAACATATCATAAATTTTGGCTTCTCTTGTAGTCCACTTAAAATCTTTTCTATCCCCTCTCACCGCTTTAGTTAGAGGTGCACAAATACTACTTAAATTCTTAATAAAATTTCTATAAAAACTTGATAGACCATGAAATGGTCTTACCTCTAAAACATTCCTTGGGGTAGGCCATTAAATGATAGCTTTCACCTTCTCTAGATCCATTTTAAGATCCTCTGTTGAGACAACAAATCCCATATATACTAACTCTCTCTTTAAAAAACTACATTTCTTCAAATTAATCAACAACTTCTCCTTCCTTAGCTTCTCAAAAACTTTTCGGATATGCATCAAGTGCTCCTCCAATGTCTTACTGAAAATAAAAATATTATCCACATAAACAATAAAAAATTTTCCTAAAAAATCTTTCAATATCTCATTCATAAGCCGCATAAATGTGCTTGGTGTATTGGTTAGCCCATAAGGTATGACTAACCATTCATACAAGCCATCCTTGGTTTTAAAGGTTGTCTTCCATTCATCTCCTTCTCTAATCTAGATCTGGTGATATCCGATCTTCAAATCTATCTTTGTGAAGTACTCAGCTCCACTCAAACAATCCATAATGTTGTGAGGCCTACCCCTATGATACACCTAGTATTTAGACTATTTTGAGTTGTGGTTATTGATTATGCTTATAAATACTCTTGATGACATGATACTTAGACATTTGAGTTCTTATGATGATTTGATTATGGTATTTAGACATTTGTATTTTTATGATGATTTGATTATGATGCTACATGCTTAGTTAGATGAGTATGATGGTTGACCTAAATTTATGCTAGTTACTATGGTTGTTCAATTTGAATTTTGAAATGATGAACAAATGAAATATGTGTTGTGAATGAAACATGTTATAATTTGATGAAATTGAAAATTAAGGTAAAAAATAACTTGATATGATAGGTGATTAGTGATTTTTCCAGTTATGATATGAAATAGATATGCTATGTGAAATTGTGAAACTTGTGTATTTGAAATGGTGCTTCAATTGTTTTGATATATGATTTATTTGTGTGGAAACTTGTGTATCTGAAATAGTGGTTCAATTTTATGATTTATTTGGATGGAAACTTGAGTATATGAAGTGGTGATTCGATTGTTTTATACTTGGATGGATTAATGTGTGCATTGAGTGTGCAGGTACACTTTCCATGGCCAATGGAAATTGGAGGTAACCTTTGGGAACCCTAAGTAAATTTACCAGTGAAGCCGAGCTATAGGCCATATGAAGGGACTATAGTTCCATTTTTTAATGTATTTTCTTTGTGATGTTATTTGTGCATGTTTGTAAAATAGTTTTAATTTCCATGTCAATCCATTTAAGTGGTGAGTTGTCCACCCAAGTGGACAAACTTGGATTTGATCTTTAGGGCACTTTTTGAGGGTTGAAAAGTTGAGTTTTTTAAGTGTTTTTATTGATTTAAGATCTCTAGGTCAAGTAACTATGGGTTAGGTACCTTTTCAGCCTATAATTTTGAGTTAGTTTCATGATTGGGCACCCTTTTTGAGGCCTTAAAAAGGTTTGGCGAAAATAAGGGTTTGAGAAGTGGGATGGGGACTAGTCCCTTTCCACTCCCACTTCTCTATGTTGTCTTGGAAGTCCCCCAAGTTCTCACACATGTGAGAGCACACATAGGTGAATGTGCTTGGGAGGGTGAATGAGTGAGTGACAAGTGTCACTTCCCCATTCAAAGGAAATTCAAACTTGAAATTCTATAAGAAAAACTAGGAACAAGGGTTTTGGGGGGTTCTCTTTTGGATTCTTTGTTTTTGGAGTTGGAATTTTTTTGGGAGCTCTTGGATTTGGATTGAAGGATTGGAAAGCAAGTTTGGAGAAGGAGTTGTGCTCACCCTCACCACTTCTTTCCAAAGATTCAAGGTTTGAGGTAGGATCACCACACCCATTTGCTTCTTTGGTTTTAAATTTCTAAGCTAAGTGCATCTATTTGTGTGTTTTGAAATGCTTCCTTTAAATTTTGTTTGTTTTGTGTATATTGTTGGGAAAAAGGGTTGTAATGGGATAAGCTCACCCAAATTTGGGAAGAGCATCCCAAGTTTGGGGATGGTTGGAGTTGGAACCTCCATGGGGACATGTTATTCCTCCTTAGAAGGAGAGGTTTAAAAGATGGGTATGAGTACCCCTATGTGTTGTGTATGTGAAGGATGGTTGGCTAGATAAGGATATGTGGAGGAAGGGTTTGAAATGAATGGTTGAATACTTGGTGATTTTTATTCATGATATTACTTTTAGGGTCCCCAAAATGGAGTGCATAGTCCACCCCCATTCCCCGGATTGGGTTCATAATGAACTCTTTGTTATGTGAAAACTTCCCTTTGGGTGGGTGCATCAATTTTCTATGTGTATTTGAGTGTTAAATGTATTTGGATTGCATGAATGTACCTGGTTCCCAAGGTGCCTCCTAGCTCTGGGGTGGTTGGTTTTCCAACCAAAGGTTGGGAGGTGAGCTCCCCATTGGCCCACAAGAAGTTTTTTGCCTTGTTTATAGATGCAAGTTTGTGGAGTTGCAAAATTTAGAGAACCTATACTTCTTGGAGGAATGATATTGTTGAAATTTCAAGTGAAATATCATTTTGTGGGATTGGATTAACCCTTGTGATTTTGTTGCAAATAAGTTAGAAATGTTTTAACTACATATTGTAAGTGGAAGGACTATTTTCTCATTCTGTATGAAACTATGTGACAAAGTTACAAAAAAACCTATGAAATATGGGATCATGTTTATGTTTTTACCCAAAAAATTTAAATCTCTGTTTTGTTCTTTTTTGTTCCATGAAAAGATAAATGAATGGGTATTTTTACTTGGCTTTATGGTAAACTGTTGTGTTAGAAAATTAAGGATTCTGTAAAAGAGAAACAGAGAGGAAAACAATCATTTTATCTTTTTGTTCCTTCCATGCATATGTCAACTGTGCCAAGTTACTTTCCATCAAATAGCAAATGAATATTATGTGCTTATAAAAATAAAGTGGTCAATGTTCCGTGTAGAGCATCATATATATAGTTTCTGTTCTATGAAATCAAATAAATGGAAAAGGGTAACTATAGATTTGTATATTCTTTGAAGACTTTAAAAATAGGTATACTATGTTGTTGTGAAATGACATCTAGATGTCTCTCTGTTTTTACAACAAAATGTGAATGAAGATTTTACTGGTGATAATGACCAAACTACCATACGACTTGAGTAGCAAAAAGTTGCCCTGAATTTTTTCTTAGAGCAAAGTTAGGATATTGTAATCTATTGCAGGAAGTTAAAGAAAAGAGAGAGAACATCAATATAATGCTTTCTTAGGATATTACCCCTTATCGTTATAAAGATCGATAACTCTATTCATCTGTAACTTAGTATGTGCGTGTGAATAAAGTGTTTGGACCTTACTATGAAAGTAGACAAGCTTTTACTAAATATATATATATATATATATATATATATATATATATATATATATATATATATATTGTATAACTTTATTTGTTTTATCAATAGATAGCTCAAATGTACAATTACAATAATTGGAGAATGCATATTTCATATGGTTGAAATTGCATGTTTTTTTTTTTTTATAACTGGGTACTTCCCTGAATGCCTATGAATACGTTTTAATGGGGAAACAAGAAAAATAAATCTGTGTAATGTTTAACTAAACTTATGCACTGATCCATGGGAAAATAAATTCAGAAATTAATTAATTTTGTTTGACAATTTTTTTAAAAAAAATAAAAATTGCATAATAGACTTTGAGGGAACTTTCTCCCCTCAGGTTATGGCCTGGTAGGGAGAAGAGTCTCCCTCAGTGACTGCAAGCCACAGGGTGGGCTATGGTGGGTGTCATGTCCTCACAGACATCATAGGTCGACTCTTTTTGGCAGTGGCCTTGATCAACAAGATGCATATGAAAGAATTAGCCTCTGGAAGTTTCAACCTACAACATATTTCCCCTTAGAATGAGCAACAAAAATAAATCCAACATCCAGTCTTTGTGCACTACTTGAATAACACCTATAGTTACTCTCTTTCATATGGACCCTCTTTCAACTGGTTCGGCTTTGGACTCAGCTGCCTAAAAAAAAAAGAGACAAAAGCAATGGGAAAAATAAATAAATAAATAAAATGGGTTTTTTTATAAACCAAAACATGTAGCTAAATCTATGTATAAATTAAGTTACCTCGTTTGCAAGGGTGGGTGCAATGGTGAGGAGAAACACAAGTAGAGATAGTGGGATGAGGAGCCTCTGGCACCAAGGTGTTCAAAGGAGTCTCTCCTGCCATGACATGCCAAATAGCGGTGCCCTTCTTGCTCGTGAAAAAAAAAACTGAAAATTTGCTCCCTAAACAACAATGGTAAATGGGTAATAGACATGTCAGTCCGTGAACTTTAGGGTTTGGAAAGATTTCAAAATGGATGTAGAATAGAATTGTGTTTTGGCTCTTTAGGTTTTCGTCTTCTCTTCCCATTGATCGCCCTAATTCTAATGCCATTTATAAATGGTAATTTAAAAAGATTCTTCCCTCACAAGCTTTAAGATCTCTTTATTAAAAAGGGAAAAGGAATATACCCCCCACATTTTAGATAAAAGTCACAATATATTAAAATAAGAATATGTAAATAAAGTAAGGTTTAAGTAATTGATTTGGCACTTATTTCATTCTTAGTAAATAAATAAATAAAAATATCCTCTCCACTTTAGTTCCCATATATGATATAATTTATCCCATTTTAAAAGGAGGGGAGGCTACTTTTAGTTATTATTATTTTTATCCATTTAAGTGAAATATATATATATATATATATATATATATATATATATATACATCAAATAAAGTAATATATGATTAATGGTATTAAGGAAATTAATATTATGTAAATGTAAAGGGATTTAAAATGTATTTACTTGTATTCTTTAATTTTATAGCTTATATATATATAATTATAATTAATAATAAATAATGATAATATTAATAAATTAATTAAAATGGAAATTCAATAAATAACTTGTTAATTATAAATAGTTTATTCGTTCTCATATTTGACTTTCGAGATGGAATGATCAGCGTGGATCTCAACAATGTCGTCAAGATGGTTTTAAGATTGGGGCTTACAACTAAAATAATGTGTCATCAAATAATCCTTGCTTTTATCTAGTAATTCACTCATCCTCAAATGTCGGACCTTGACATTTCTCATGATCACTTGAGGGTATGTGTGATGTCTCCACACATACCCACTCATCTAAGTACTCAACCCTCACCCTCGGGTGACGTGTTGTTGATCTCATTGTAGGGGCAACATCATCTGATGCATGTAATACATTGTCATGTTGTGCTTGGTTCGTGTAATGAATCAACGATAGTAAATTTTCAAACATGTTAAAAAAAAAATATTGGTCATGTTTTTCCTTGTAGTAAATTTAGGGCATTACATTTTTCGTATCAGAGCCTAGGTTCCAACACTGGGAACTCTGGGCATATGTGTTCACCATGTTAATATGTGTTATGACATTGTCATGTAGGATGCTAGCTTGATTGTGAAAGGTTCGCGGGCGTGGACATGGGCGCAGACGTGGTGCGAGGCGAGAGCGAGCCGAGTCACCACTAGTAGTCCCACTTGTTCCAGAGGTACCACAACATGAGCCTTCACAAAATATTAATTCCCAAATCCTACATGCATTAGAGGATTTGATTGAGGTTATTAACGCTTGGCTACCAACAGTAGAGGAGGACCCTAGACTAGACCAAACACAACACTCGACTGAGGTGCATAGGTCAGAGTGTAGAGAGCATAGCAGGAGTCCCCCTCGTATTCTTGAGGAGTATAATGATGAGGGAGAGAGGGGATCAGTCCATCTAGATCCTCCACCATAGGTTCCCCATCCTGAGGTACCAAATGAGGGTAGAGCATATCGAGATCTAGGCTATTAGATTCATGAGTTGCTACGATTGAAACCACCTAATTTTGAGGGATCCACGGATGGAGTAGAGGCTGAGTCTTGGCTTCTTAGCCTTGAGAGGTGCATGGGATTGCATGCTTATGCAAGCAATCTAAAAGAACGTATTGCAATACTATTGCTTCGAGGTTCAACATCTACATGGTGGCACCAGGAGGAGCGCAAACACCACCTATCTTTAGATACTCTCACTTGGGAGACATTCTTAGAGCGGTTTTGAGCATGCTACTTATTTGATCATTTCAGACAACGTCGTATTGATGAGTTTCTTGACCTACATCAGAGGGGTTTATCAGCAGCATAGTATGAGAGCCAATTTTTGGAACTACTACCATATGTGGATTATCTGCATGACGAGAAGTTTCTCGTCAACCGTTTCATCAAGGGATTAAATGAAGGTATATCAGGACTAGTTCGCATGGCCGATCTAGAGAACCTTCAGGTTGCTATGGAGAAGGCCCTTATAGTAGAGGAGATTCAAGGGAAATCTTAGGATGCACAAGAGCGGTTTCAAAACCACAACCACAATCCACAGTCACAGCTTTCGACGACCTCCCCTTCCTTCGAAGGGAGGATTCAGGCCTCAAGTTGGGCCACTTAGACTACCACTGTAGCAGCAGTAGCAGAGTAAAAGGCCTAAGCCTCAAGGGAGCTCACAGGGTAGCCACAAGGTCCTTGACGTGATCAGTGTCCATAGACATAGGGTGTCACTCCAACACATTCACAATAGTCCTTCCGTGGGGGATTTATTGGTTCTAGTAGGACTGGGGGACAACAACCTAGCAAGACATAGTTGGTTCAGGTGTATACTCAAGGCCCTTGTTACGTATGTGGTGTAGTGGGACACCTAGCTAGGGATTTTCCTCAGGGACTTGCAGCTAGAGGACAACAAACAGGAGGTTCTGAGCAGACAGTGGGAGATGTGGGCAAGTCCCACAGAGTTTTTGTGGTGGTCGAGAACCGTCAAGCTGAGCATCAGGCCACTATCATTGAGACACCACGTATGATTGGTGACATTCATGTTTCTATTTTGTTTGATTCTGGAGCATCTAATTATTTTATTTCCCCATCTATAGTGGAGTGTAGCAGGCTAGTGGCATCTAGGCTGGATGATAGGTGGGAGGTGGAGTTAGCTTCAGGAGCTAAGGTGCCTATAGATTCAGTAGTCAGAGATTGTCCACTACGACTGGGAGATTGGACTACCTTAGTGGATCTTTGTTTTACTCCATTAGGCTCCTATGGGGTAGTCTTAGGTATGGATTGGCTTGACACTCATCGATCTAAGGTAGATTTTCGTTGTAAAGCAGTTGAGTGTATAGACAACCATGGTACAGTAGTGGAGATTTCAGGAATACAAAGGCCCATATCTCTTTGCATGATATCCACTATGCAGCTTAAGCAGTGTATGCAAAATGGATGTCAGTTATTCACCATTACCATCAATGATAGGACTGAGGAGGAGCCAAAGACATCTTTGGATGATCATCCCATCCTTAGGGAGTTTGCAGATGTATTCCCTTTAGAGTTGCTAGGTATGCCACCTTAGCGAGAGATTGATTTTCACATAGACTTAGTACAGGGAGCCGAGCCAGTATCACATGCACCATACAATATGACCACTCATGAGCTTAGTGAGCTCAAATTATAGTTAGAGGAATTGTTAGAGAAGGATCATATTCATCTGAGTGTCTCACCTTGGGGCACTCCTATCATCTTCGTTAAGAAGGATGGATCCCTTCGACTTTGTGTGGACTATAAATAGTTAAACAAGGTGACGATCAAGAATTGTTACCCTCTTCCAACGATTGAAGATCTATTCGACCAACTATAGGGTGCTAGAGTGTTCTCTAAAATTGACCTCAAGTCTGGATATCATCAGTTGTGGATTTCAGATGCAGATATACATAAGACTACTTTCAGGACTAGGTACGGTCATTATGAGTTTACGGTGGTACCATTCGGTTTGATGAATGCCCCTGCAGTGTTCATGAGTCTCATGAATGGGGTATTTCCTACCTTTCTAGATCGATTTGTGATAGTGTTTTTGGATGATATTTTGGTATATTCACATTTAGAGGAGGAGCACGAGGAGCATCTATGATAGGTCCTGCAGTGTTTGAGAGAGCATCAGTTGTATGGCAGCTTGTTTAAGTGTGCCTTCTTTCATTCAGAGGTTCATTATCTTGGGCACATTATATTAGGCGATGGTATCTCTATAGATCCATCAAATATTAGAGCTATCATAGAGTGGCCAGTGCCTACTACAATGATAGAGGTCAGGAGTTTCATGGGCTTAGTAGGTTATTATCGATGCTTTGTTGAGAGTTTCTCCAAGATTGCACACTCAATTACTTCTCTTCAATGAAAAGGGAAGAAGTTTGAGTGGACAGAGCAGTGTGAGAGGGCCTTTTAGACCCTCAAGGAGCATCTTACTAGTGCTCCTATCCTAGCAGTACCAGATCCATTAGCTGATTTCATGGTTTGTACTGATGCCGCATTAGATGGTTTAGGTGCAGTGCTTATGCAGGAGGGTAGAGTGATTGTGTATGAGTCACGAAAACTCAAACCCCATGAGTTGAACTACTATACTCATGACTTAGAGTTGGCATCAATAGTTCATGCATTAGTTCATTGGAGACACTTTCTCTTAGGACACCACTTCGAGCTTCATTCATATCATCAAATCCTACAGTATATCTTCACATAGCCTAATCTAAATGCATGTCAAAGGCATTGGATGGAGTTTCTTTGTGAGTATGACTTTGATGTCCACTACATCAAAGGGAAGGAGAATGTGGTGGTAGATGCATTGAGTAGGAGGAGACATGAGTTATCATCCATGTCATTAGGCATAGATTTGAGGAGACACATCCTCCAACTCTTAGTAGGGGATGAGTGGAATAGAGAGGTACAATAGGAATTATAGTCATAGAGAGCCCTCAAGGGAAAGTTTATAGGGTACACATTGGAGTTAGATGGGTTGTTGCGACACAAAGGTCATATCTATGTACCTAACATTGGTGATCTTCATACAATCATCTTATCAGAGGCACACAGGGCACCATATGTAGCACATCCAGGGGTGAAGAAGATGCATGCCGACCTTCAACAGTTATACCATTGGGCAGGGATGTGACGTGACATTGCGGAGTTTGTGACTCGATGCCTTGAGTGTTAGAGAGTCAAGGCAGAGCACCAACATCCAATAGGATTATTGTACCCACATGATATTCTCGAGTGGAAATGGGACACCATTTCGATGGATTTTATTGTTGGTCTACCTTTGTCTTCACGTCATCATGATTCCATCATGGTGACTGTTGACAAGTTGACCAAAGTGGCCCATTTCTCACTCGTGTGTACGACATATACAACACAGGCAGTTGCGAGGGTATTTCTTGATGATATTGTCAGATTACACGGAGTCCCTCAGAGGATCATTTCAAATAGAGATTAACTTTTCACATCCTTATTTTGGACTTCATTTCAGAAGGCATTGGGCACCCATCTGAACTTCAGTTCGGCTTACCATCCCGAGACAAATGGGAAAACAGAGAGGGTTAATTAGGTGTTAAAGGACATGCTACACATGTATGTGATGGATCATTAGTCCCGATGGGAGGAGTACATGTATTTGGTTGAGTTTTCCTATAATAATGGACATCACAGTTCCTTGGGTATGCCACCTTATCAAGCCTTGTAAGGTAGACCATGTAGGACTCTTTTGAGTTGGGATCGTATAGAGGATAGGGTGGCGATTGGTCTACAGATGATACAAGATATGGAGCAGCAAGTGGATTTGATCAGGCAGTGCCTTCAAGAGGCACAAGATTGACAGAAAAAGCATGCTGATGCTACGAGGGTTGATCAAAGTTTCTCAGTAGGAGATCATGTATTCTTGATAGTGCGTCCGCACAAGAGTCCAATCCATTATGGAAAGGGCTCTAAGCTTTCACCTCGATTTGTTGGTCCATTTGAGATCTTTGAGCAGATAGGTCCAGTAGCTTATCGTCTAGCCCTGCCACCTAGCCTGTCGTGTATCCACGATGTATTTCATGTATCTATATTGCGACCTTATATGCATGATGGCTCTCATGTTTTGTATTGGGATTCCTTGCAGGTGGAGTCAGATGAACAACTAGCCTCGGAACCCATCCACATTTTGGCTTGACAGACGTTGGACCTTCGAGGTCGAGAGCTGGACCAAGTTAAGGTCCAATGTGATCGATATGATGAGGTTGTAGCCACTTGGGAGGATGCCTCATGATTGAGGGATTTATATCCCCACCTCTTTGAGAACTCCTAGGAGGAAGTTCATTCCTAGAGGGGGAGGATGTGAGGCCAACCCCTATGATACACCTAGTATTTAGACTATTTTGAGTTGTAGTTATTGATTATGCTTAGAGATACTCTTGATGACACGATACTTAGACATTTGAGTTCTTATGATGATTTGATTATGGTATTTAGACATTTGAGTTTTTATGATGATTTGATTATTATGCTACATGCTTAGTTAGATGAGTATGATGGTTGACCTAAATTTATGCTAGTTACTGTAGTTGTTCAATTTGAATTTTGAAATGATGAACAAATGAAATATGTGTTGTGAATAAACCATGCTATAATTTGATGAAATTGAAAATTAAGGTAAAAAGAACTTGATATGATAGGTGATTAGTGATTTTTTTAGTTATGATATGAGATAGATATGCTATGTGAAATTGTGAAACTTGTGTATATGAAATGGTGCTTCAATTGTTTTGATATATGATTTATTTGTGTGGAAACTTGTGTATATGAAATAGTGGTTCAATTTTATGATTTATTTGGATGGAAACTTGTGTATATGAAGTGGTGATTCGATTGTTTTAATACATGGATGGATTAATGTGTGCATTGAGTGTGCAGGTACTCTTTCCATGGCCAATGGAAATTGGAGGTAACCTTTGGGAACCCTGAGTAAATTTACCAGTGAAGTCGAGCTATAGTACATATGGAGGGACTATAGTTCCATTTTTTAATGTATTTTCTTTGTGATGTTATTTGTGCATGTTTGTAAAATGGTTTTAATTTCCATGTCAATCCATTTAAGTGGTGCATTTTCCACCCAAGTAGACAAACTTGAATTTGATCTTTAGGGCACTTTTTGAGGGTTGAAAAGTTGAGTTTTTAAAGTGTTTTTATTGATTTAATATCTCTAGGTCAAGTACCTATGGGTTAGGTACCTTTTTAGCCTATAATTTTGAGTTAGTTTCATGATTGGGCACCCTTTTTGAGGCCTTAAAAAGGTTTGGCGAAAATAAGGTTTTGAGAAGTGGGATGGGGACTAGTCCCTTTCCACTCCCACTTCTCTATGTTGTCTTGGAAGTCCCCCAAGTTCTCACACATGTGAGAGCACACATGGGTGAATGTGCTTGGGAGGGTGAATGAGTGAGTGACAAGTGTCACTTCCCCATTCAAAGGAAATTCAAACTTGAAATTCTATAAGAAAAACTAGGAACAAGGGTTTTGGGGGGTTCTCTTTTGGATTCTTTGTTTTTGGAGTTGGAATTTTTTTGGGAGCTCTTGGATTTGGATTGAAGGATTGGAAAGCAAGTTTAGAGAAGGAGTTGTGCTCACCCTCACCACTTCTTTCCAAAGATTCAAGGTTTGAGGTAGGATCACCACACCCATTTGCTTCTTTGGTTTTAAATTTCTAAGCTAAGTGCATCTATTTGTGTGTTTTGAAATGCTTCCTTTAAATTTTGTTTGTTTTGTGTATATTGTTGGGAAAAAGGGTTGTAATGGGATAAGCTCACCCAAATTTGGGAAGAGCATCCCAAGTTTGGGGATGGTTGGAGTTGGAACCTCCATGGGGACATGTTATTCCTCCTTAGAAGGAGAGGTTTAAAAGATGGGTATGAGTACCCCTATGTGTTGTGTATGTGAAGGATGGTTGGCTAGATAAGGAGATGTGGAGGAAGGGTTTGAAATGAATGGTTGAATACTTGGTGATTTTTATTCATGATATTACTTTTAGGGTCCCCAAAATGGAGTGCATAGTCCACCCCCATTCCCCGGATTGGGTTCATAATGAACTCTTTGTTATGTGAAAACTTCCCCTTGGGTGGGTGCGTATATTTTCTATGTGTATTTGAGTGTTAAATGTATTTGGCTTGCATGAATGTACCTGGTTCCCAAGGTGCCTCCTAGCTCTGGGGTGGTTGGTTTTCCAACTAAAGGTTGGGAGGTGAGCTCCCCATTGGCCCACAAAAGAAGTTTTGTGCCTTGTTTATAGATGCAAGTTTGTGGAGTTGCAAAATTTAGAGAACCTATACTTCTTGGAGGAATGATATTGTTGAAATTTCAAGTGAAATCTCATTTTGTGGGATTGGATTAACCCTTGTGATTTTGTTGCAAATAAGTTATAAATGTTTTAACTACATATTGTAAGTGGAAGGACTATTTGCTCATTTTGTATGAAACTATGTGACAAAGTTACAAAAAAACCTATGAAATATGGGATCATGTTTATGTTTTTACCTATAAAATTTAAATCTCTATTTTTTTTGTTGTTCCATGAAAAGATAAATGAATGGGTATTTTTACTTGCCTCTATGGTAAACTATTGTGTTAGAAAATTAAGTAAGGATTCTGTAAAAGAGAAACAAAGAGGAAAACAATCATTTTATCTTTTTGTTCCTTCCGTGCATATGTCAATTGTACCAAGTTACTTTCCATCAAATAGCAAATGAATATTATGTGCTTATAAAAATAAAGTGGTCAATGTTCCATGTAGAGCATCATATATATAGTTTTTGTTGTGTGAAATCAAATAAATGGAAAAGGGTAACTATAGATTTGTATATTCTTTGAAGACTTTAAAAATAGGTATACTACGCTATTGTGAAATGACATCTAGTTGTCTCGCTATTTTTGCAACAAAATGTGAATGAAGATTTTACTGGTGATAATGACCAAACTACCATATGACTTGAGTAGCTAAAAGTTGCCCTGAAAATTTGTTTAGAGAAGAGTTAGGATATTGTATTCTATTACAAACAGTTAAAAAAAAAAGAGAGAACATCAATATAATGCTTTCTTAGGTATTATCCCTTATTGTTAGAAAGATCGATAACTCTATTCATCTGTAACTTAGTATGTGCGTGTGAATAAAGTGTTTGGACCTTACTGTGAAATTAGACAAGCTTTTACTATATATATATATATATATATTGTATCACTTGATTTGTTTTATCAATAAATAGCTCAAATGTACAATTACAATCATTGGAGAATGCATATTTCATATGGTTGAAATTGAATGTTTTTTTTTTTATAACTGGGTACTTCCTTGAATGCCTATGAATATGTTTTAATGGGGAAACAAGATAAATAAATCTGTGTAATGTTTAACTAAACTTAGGCACTGATCCATGGGAAAATAAATTAAGAAATTACTTAATTTCGTTTGACAATTTTTTTTTAAAAAATTAAAAATTGCATAATAGACTTTGAGGGAACTTTCTCCCCTCAGGTTATGTCCTGCCAGGGAGAAGAGTCTCCCTCAATGACTGCAAGCCAAAGGGCGGGCTATGGTGGGTGTTGTGTCCTCACAGAGATCGTAGGTCGGCCCTTTTTGGTAGTGCTCTTGATCAACAAGATGCATATGAAAGAATTAGCCTCCTGAAGTTTCAAACTACAACATATTGCCTCTTAGAGTGAGCAACGAAAATAGATCTAGCATCCAGTCCTTGTGCACTGCTTGAATAATCCCTGTAGTTACTCTCTTTCCCGTGGACCCTCTCTCAATTGGTTCAGCTTTGGACTCAACCGCCTAAAAAAAAAAAGAGAGACAAAAATAATGGGAAAAATAAATAAATAAATAAAATGGGTTGTTTTATAAACCAAAACATGTAGCTAAATCTGCGTATAAATTAAGTTATCTCGTTTGCAAGGGTTGGTGCAATGGTGAGGAGAAACACAAGTAGAGACAGTTGGACAAGGAGCCTCTGGCGTCAGGGTGTTCAGAAGAGTCTCTCTTGCCATGACACGCCAAATAGCAGTGCCCTTCCTACTCGTGAAAAAAAAAAACTAATTTTTTTTTCCCTAAACAGCAATGGTAAATGGGGAATAGACATGCCAGTCTGTGAACTTCAGGGTTTGGAAAGATTTGAAAATGAATGTGAAATAGAATTGTGTTTTGGCTCTTTAGGTTGTCGTCTTCATAATTCTAATGCCATTTTAAAACTTAGAAATAATTGAACGGTTATTGATGTGTTTAGCGATTTTACATTCCAAAAGAAAATTAGCATTAAGATAGTAATCAAAAGTAAAATAGGGATTAATTTTTCCACGGCGATCTATGAAATAAAAATAATCCATCACTTTTAAATTGCTGGCAGTGCAAAACCTAAATTTTAACCTTATACATTTGCGTCCCTTTATTCAATGCGTGGTCACAGAAAATCTGACCGTGGGAATGATATTTTAATACTTTAATACGCTATCGTATTTTCCTTGTATTAAAAAAAAGAGAACTAATGCTCCCACGTATGAGTAATAAAGTGTAAGGTGGGAGGCCTAGTATTAAATGAATATAGGGCTCATCAAAACACACCATGTGTACATGGGAATTTAAAAAGATTCTTCCCTCACAAGCTTTAAGATCTCTTTATTAAATAGGGAAAAGGAATATACCCCCCACATTTTAGATAAAAGTCACAATATATTAAAATAAGAATACTTAAATAAAGTAAGGTTTAAGTAATTGATTTGGCACTTATTTCATTCTTAGTAAATAAATAAATAAAAATATCCTCTTCACTTTAGTTCCCTTTCAAAGTAAAAATATAAATATATGATATAATTTATCCCATTTTAAAAGGAGGGGAGGCTACTTTTAGTTATTATTATTTTTATCCATTTAAGTTATATATATATATATATATATAAATAAAGAAAGAAAGTAATATATGATTAATGGTTAATGGTATTAAGGAAATTAATATTATGTAAATGTAAAGGGATTTAAAATGTATTTATTTGTATTTTTTAATTTTATAGCTTTTATATTTATATATATATATTAAATTAATAATAAATAATGATAATATTAATAAATTAATTAAAATGGAAATTCAATAAATAATTTGTTAATTATAAATAGTTTATTTATTCTCATATTTGAATTTCGAGATGGAATGATCAGCGTGGATCTCAACAATGTTGTCAAGATGGTTTTAAGAGTGAGGCTTACAACTAAAATAATGTGTCATCAAATAATCCTTGCTTTTATCTAGTAATTCACTCATCCTCAAATGTCAAACCTCGACATTTCTCATGATCGCTTGAGGGTATGTGTGGTGGTCTCCACACATTCCCGCTCATCTAAGTACTCAACCCTCACCCTTGGGTGACGTGTTGTTGATCTCGTTGCAGGGGCAATGTCATCCGATGTGTGTAATACATCGTCATGTTGTGCTTTGTTAGTGTAATGATAGTAAATTTTCAAACATGTTTAAAAAAAAATTGGCCATGTTTTGCCTTGGAGTAAATTTAGGGCATTACATTTTTGGTATCAGAGCCTAGGTTCCAACACCAGGAACTTTGAGCATATGTGTTGCTCATGTCCATCATGTGTTGCTCATCAATCAAACTACCATGGTCTACCTAACAACATATGGCATACATCCATAGGTATAATATCACATAATACCTCATTATGGTAATTCCCAATCTTAACTTTACTAGACATTGTTCATTTATGAAGGCTTTATGGTCTATCTGCAACCAAGCAATCCGGTATGGGTTTGGATGCCTTCTCTCCAATTGCAACTTACTAACCATTTCTTCTAAAACAAGGTTATCAATACTACCTCCATCAATAATAACATTGAAAACTTTACCTCCACACTTACATCTGGTGTGAAACAAATTCTTCCTTTGAGTTGGCTCATTCTCCTCATTCAACAAGGCTCTTCTAGTAGCAAGAACCTCTCCTTTTTCTACATCTTCAGAATGTGAAGACTCAACATCTTCATCAACATGTGTAACTTGTACATTAACCTCAGGTCTTCTATTTTTCCTTCCTTGATGTTGAGGAAACTCATAGGCTCTATGTACTTCTTCCCTACACTGGAAACAGGTTCCACAAAAGCCTCCTCTTCGGGGTCCTCATCTAGATCTTCCCCTTCCTCTTTGGTCTCCATTATTTTGATCATGAGGATGGTAGGTGTTATCTCCTATCTAGTTCTGGTTACTACTAGAGCCTTCACCCTTCTTTTGATATTCATTTTGACCTCCATATGACCATCCACCTATCTTTCCTCCATAGCCTCCACCTCGTTGTTTATTCTAAAACCTCTTGTTCAATCATTCTTCAACCTTCAGAGAAAACTAGCAAGCATCCTCAATGGTGGCCATTCTTACCAATGCCAATTCTTCCTATATGCTTGGCTTCAACCCATTAATATAATGATCAACTTTCTCTTTATTTGCCTCAGAATCTCCTATCTAAATTAGGACCTTGTGAAATTCCTTTGTGTATTCTTTCACCATCCTTGTCCCTTGCCTCAAGCTCTCCATCTTCTTGAGCATCTCTAATTTGTAATCAATTGAATAAATTGTTTCTTCAAATTTGAAACCATTTTGTCCCATCTAGATGTTTTATCTTTCCCTTGTCTTCCTCTTTCTAACTAGACCTCTTTCCATCATATACTGGTGTGACCTTTCAATTTTGTCTTTGCAAACATCACTCTATGAGGATCTTCAATCTCAAACTTGAAAAATTCCTCCATGTCATTGATCCAATCAATCAATTCTTTAGGATTCAGATTTCCATTGAAAGTTGAAACCTCCATTTTAGGTCTCTTCCCAATGCTTGAAATTGCTTGCAAAAATCTTCTTTCTCTAGGATCCATTAGATTTTGCTCTTCCTCTTCCATTTCCTCTTCACTGTCATCTTTGTCTTGTTAAGCATCTCTTCTTTGAACCTCTTGTTGCAAGGTTTCTAATTGTCCTCTAAGGCCTCTAATTTCATCTCTAGGTGGACCTCCCCCATCTTAGCCACTACCTCTACCATGGTATGCAAGTCTTGGAGACATCTTCAATTCAACCCACACTCATAGGTCCTGTTGCAACTCCATCACATTCAACGCTTTGTTACAGGCTCAGGAACTCCTGCTCTAATACCACTTGATGAGGGCCACACCACCCAAACCCACATAAATCATAACAACAAATATCAACATAGAAGATGCGTGATAAAAAAATGACTTACTTTCAATTATTTTCAGAAAATGAAATTACAAATTCAAAACTTACATGCTACAACCTTATGAGCTTCATTTATTACAACAAAATCAACTCTGAAAAGAAAATCTACTATTTGGAGCCACAATCTACACTATCAAGGCCACCATCAACAACCCCCACTTAACCCTTTTTACTTTTGCCAATAACTGCACTAAAATGTTTTAGAAATATCAAATTTCTTTTTTTTTTTTTGACACCAAAAGTCTCACCATTTGATTTCTGGCCTAGGAAGAAATTTTTATGAAATTCACTCTTCATAGGTCTAACTTCACATGGCCATAACTTTTGATTCAGGTGTCCAATTTTCTATTATTGCATATCGTCGGAAAGTTCTTAATGAGCTCTATAACATGTGAACCACTGTAGGTTGGTTTAGCCATTTTTTGAGCTATTTAGGGGCCTCCAAAGTTTTATATCTGAATTTGAAGCTACATTAGAGAAATTTCTTGGGACAAAAACTTTAATTTCTCCCAAACTGTGTAGGGTATTGAGGCGATTCTTTCATGATCGAAAATATTTTCTAGCTCTACTCCTTGGGGTAAACTTTCATGTCCATATGAGCCCATTTAGGATGACTTACCAAAAATAGTAAGTTCCTATTTTTTGTTATTTTTGACTAAGTGCCATCATGGGACTCAAAAAAACTAAGGAAAATAAATAAAACATTTTTTTGGCTGATGCAAGATTTCCTTGCATCATTGGATGCTCCTGCATCAAATTCTCACATGTCCAGATATCCAAAATGATCCATAACAGTGCCAAGAATGTACCCATATTCCTATACCACCTATGAATTATATTCATACCACTTATACACATGTTATTTATTATTTAGTAAACATTCTATATGAGTAATTTCGATGCTCTTCACATAAATTAGTTATTCTAGAAAAATAATTTGCTACATGCAAGTGTTTACATTACATTTATATGGTTTTTTTTTATCAAGGTCAGACTCATCTTGTGTCAAAATATTGATATATGGAGTGTTTTGGTAGAGCCTACAAGTGGCAATACATGAATAGTGATGGCATTTAAAGCCACTATGAAGGAATATAAGATTATTATGACAATGCCATCTTCTATGACTATAGATTAGATGATCTTATTGTGAGATTTTGGAGCTAAATAGGTCCTCACAGATCCTTCTAGGGGTATGAAAGGTGCCATCCAAAAAGTAGAAGATATAGTGGAAAAAACTCCCAATGCATATATACTTCAATAGTTTGAGAATCCTAAAAAATGGCATACGAGCAAAACACTATGAAATTGGGCACCGCTGCACCTACTTTGTCTAGGGTTTATGATGAGGATCAGTTGGTTGTTGGAAACACTAGGACAATTTGAGTGGATGTGAAGGAGATTGTTTCCAGTGGATCTACTAAGCTTGCTTGCATGACCATAATTGGTAGGGTTTTGGGTAGGAAAAGGGGTATTCAATGGATTTAGGAGTGCATTTGGAAAAATTGGGAGGGCTATGGGAAATTTTTTCCATACCAAAGGATTTATTTATCATCAATTTCAAAGATGAGGAGAGTAGATACAAGGTTTTGTAAGTCTTCAGATGGAACATTGATGATGATTTTGTTTATGTAAATAAATGGACTCCCAACTTTAACTAGTCTAGAAATTACCTATATAAGATCAAAGATAGCTTGGCTAGGATGATCAATGTTGACCTATGGGAGGGTGCATTAATGGTTTATGCTAGGATTAAAATTCTAATGATCAAGGAGCTGCTATAGAGAGTGGTGCTAGAATTAGTAGATGATGATTGGGTTTAGAATCTAGAAATGGAGGAGGCTTAATTCTTTTTCTCTAGATGTTGAAAAATAAACAAAAATGTGGATGATTGTAGGGTTTCTCTTGGTTATTGGTGGACCCCAAAACAATTGTAGGACAAGGAAGTGCCTCCCCCTATAGTGGTGCGCTAGTCTAAAGAATGAAATGTGAAATCTACATGGAATGGGTGGTCTCGAGAAAATGAATTCAAGGTTGAGTATCCCCTAATGAAGCCTTTATCTCTGGAAGAAGGTACACTCTAGAATGCTATTGGGGTAGATGTGCATGGTGCTATTGAACCTAGTGGTGGGGTAGAGGATCCATTGTTGGTCAATTCTTCCCTTGTTGGGGGCCTTCAAAGTTGATGCTAGAACTTGGTGAGGGTGGTGAATTAGATGCATTAGAGTATGACAATAATTTCTCTATAAATGATGACTTAGGGATAGTGGATTTTTGATGCATTAGCCAATCAAATTCTATCACTTTGGGTGAAGGAAAGAGATCCAACAAGAAGAAGGTGAGGAAATATCTCAAGTAGAAGATGGAGGAGGATGCTTTGTAGAAGAATCTTCCAAGCATCAAAACTTATTTGACTAGTTCCAAGGGTGTAGAGGTCTCCCTTGGAGGCCAATGAAGATGCTATTGGGGAATTCCAAGGGCTTAAACACCCCTGACAAATGATGCTTGGTCAAGCATCATTTAGATTCTTAGAAGGATGACATCATTATGCTACAAGAAACTAATATTAGCTTGGATGAAGGGGAAAAATTTTAGAAGTACTACAAATGGTGGGATGGATACTTCTAGGAAACAAACCATTCAGTTGGGGGACTTGGATTCCTTTGGAATGCTAAAAATGTTTCGCTCAAAATTTTGAGAAAAGAGAGTTGGTGGATGGTTGCTGAGGTGTAGCATTTTTGTCAACCCTAGAGTTTTTTTACGTTCAACATATATGGTTCCACAAATACAGAGGACAAGGTGGCTCTATGGAATTCATTTTAAAGAGAAATTAAAAACCTCAAGGATGCTTTGGTTGTCCTAGGTGGTGATTTCAATACAGTTCTGGAACTTAAAGAAAAAAGTGGGGGGAGTAGCTAGATCAACATGGCAATGTCTATCTTCAAGGATTTCATAAACCGAAAATATTTTTATGACTGTGTCCCGACGGATGGGACATTTTCCTGAACTAGTATGTTTGCTAGCTTCACCTTAATTTTCAAGCGCTTGGAATATAGGTTTTTGTTCTTAGCTAGGTGGCTTCAAGCCAACATTCTCATTGAATCTTTCATTCTTTCGATATCTATTTTTGATCACTACTTGATTACCTTGGTTTTTTTTGCCTCTTGCTTGTTCTAGTAAAAGCCAATTCAAATTTGAAAGTATGTGGTTTCAGGATGCGTCACTATTAGTCTTTCTTGAAAAGTAGTGGTTGGAACACAAGGTTTTTAGTGGCACCATCAGCTATTGCTTTGTGAAAAGGTTCTACTACTTGAAGGGGAAGTTGAATGATTCGAATCCAACCACTTTTTAAAACATTTTTAAAGAAAAGGAAAGGGTCAAGGATGAGATGGAAAATTTGAATGAAAAATTTAGTTAACAAGGAATGTTTGCTAATGAATTTGAATTAGAGAAGAGGTTGAAAGCTTAGCATGTTGAGTTAATATCTAGGGAAGAGCTTTATTGGAGGGATAAGGACATGGATTTGTGGTTAGCTGCAAGAGATAGGAACAAAAAATTCTTTCAATCCTCAACTAGAGCTGAGAGAAGTTTCAATAGGATATGGAGTATCGAAGAAAATGATGGGATGATTATGAGATCATCAAAGGAGAT
Organism: Sequoia sempervirens; assembly: GCA_007258455.2. Lineage (NCBI taxonomy): Eukaryota > Viridiplantae > Streptophyta > Pinopsida > Cupressales > Cupressaceae > Sequoia > Sequoia sempervirens. The sequence goes on along the minus strand of VDFB02193867.1, from coordinate 143,576,632 downwards.
TGAAGTTGAGGTTGTCTGCTATTTTAGCTCCTTTCTTTCTTTGGAGGGGACAGTCGATTCTTGGGGCCTAGTGGATTTATTGGATAACATCCCAACATGTGTTACTAATGAGGACAATCAAGTGATCACTGCTCCATTCTCATTTTTTAGGAGGTGAGGTAAGCAAATTTCCAACTAAATCCTGACAAGGAACTAGGAATGAATGGGTTCACCATGTTGTTTTTCCAAAAGAGTTGGAATTTTTTAGGAAAGGATATTTGGGAGCTTTTGGAAGACTTCAAGATTAAGAAAAGGTTTGTCAAAGATATCAACAACACCATTATTTCCCTAATCCTAAAAAAGGATGAATTTAGGTCCTTTGTGGACTACCGCCCCACTTCCTTTTACAATATGATCTATAAGATCCTCGTGAAGACCCTAGCGAATCGTCTCAAGATGGTGCTTCTTGTGATGGTTTCAGAGGAAAAAAAGGGGCTTACCCTGGGCAGGGATATTATGGACAACATTATTAGTACATGAAGCAGTTCACTCAATTGGGAGATTTAAATCAAAGAGCATGCTTATCATACTAGATATCAAGGCATATGATAGATTTAAATGGAGGTTTGTATTACTGGTCATGAAGAATTTTGGTTTTGATCCAATCTAGTTGCAATGGATCTTCATGTGTATTTCCTTGGTTTTCTTCTCTATCTTTGCCAATGGTTCTCTATGTGGATTCTTCCACTCTTGCAATGGTCTTCATCAAGGAGACTTTTCATCCCGCACCTTATTCATGATTATGATTGAGGAAATGGCTGCTCCATTAAGGCTTGGAAAAGATTGGACAAATGGAAAGGGGTTCGGGTGGTGGATGGAGCTGACAAATTGACTCACATTCAATTTTGTAATGATACTTCCCTCCTTGGTTAAGCCAACATGAGGGAGGTTAAAAGATTCAAGGAAATTTTGGACAATAATGTGAATGTTTTAGGTCAAATCTTGAACAAAGATAAATCTAATATTTTCTTTTTCAACAGCAAGGCCATTGTTCAAAGAAGGATTGTTGGTTTTTTGGGATTTTAGATTGGGAGTTTTCCAACCAAGTATCTTGGAGTGCCTCTATTTTAGTGTGTGAATAGGTCTAATATTTGGGATGAAGAGATATCCAAGTGTTAGGCTCACATCTCCACCTAGAAGTGCAAATGGTTGTCATTGGTCGAGAGATAAACAATGATCAAATTCGTGTTGTCTGCAATGCCAATTTTTATGATGTCTTGCTTCCTTTTCTTTCAGAAAGTATAGGGTTAGTTGGAAGTGATTTGGAAGAAATTTATATGGGAAGGAGAAAAAGACCAGAAAAAGATCCCACTAATAAATTGGGATAAAGAATGCTTATGGAAGGAGGCAAGGTAATCGAGCTTAAGGAAAATAAAGCTACAAAATATTTCCCTTCACACTAAGCTGGTTTGGAAGTTATATAAGGAGCCCCATAAGCTATGGTTCAGAGTTATGTAATGCAAATACTTGGATAATGATGATCTGAGTAGAATTTTTACTATTTCCAATCTAGGGGGTGGCTCAACTATTTGGGAATTTGTTAGGGAGTGTAAACTAATAATTGTAGAATACTTGTCTTGGAAGGTGAATGATGGAATGAGTGTTGATTTCTGGGAGGAATCATGGGAAGTTTTTTGTACTATGTGTGAGGTGATTGGATATCCTAAGGATATTGAGGTGTTTAAAGTGAAATTTGGCACCAAGGTGGTAGATTATATTATTCTGGCTATCTCAAATTTTGGTAGGAACTTTGCATGGGTGAGTATTAAGCATCTCCTAGTTTCACAAGGCTTCAAGAGTGCTTTTACATTGGAGCTTAGCAAAATAAAATATCTATTGAATGGTGGAGGTGACTTAATATTTTGGTGTGGGTCTAGATCATGTGATTATACCACTCAAATTGGATGCATTGTTCAACAAGCATTACATCTTTTGGTGAGATGTATCAGGCCAAATCGATTAAGATTTTCTTGAGGAAGAAGTTGTATTCCTTGAGCATGGAAGAGGGTGGATGAATCAAAGACCACCTAGAAGCATTCAATATGTTGGTGGTTATACTAGAATTAGTTGGTGTCAAAGTGGATGAGGAGGAGAAATGTCAGATCTTGCTTTGTTCTTTGCTTGATTCATGGGATTCTCCTATTATGGCTATTGGGAGTACTTATGTTGCTTTGAAGATAGAAGATGTGGAGGGTTCTTTTCTTTCTAAAGAGATGAGGAAGGTATCCATCACTTCCAAGGAGGCCCTAAATGTTCATGGAAGACCTAAGGAAAAAGGAAAGAAAAATAAGAAGCATGAAAAATCCAAGTCAAGGGGGAGATCTAAATCTCTTGGAAAGTCCAAAGTTATTTGATGGAACTACAATAAACTTGGACATGTTCAAAAGGAATGCACAAAAGAAAAGAAGAAAAAGAAGAAATTTGATTATGATTTTGAGTCTAAGAAGGAAGATGGCGATGCATTCATTGTAGCTTTGGAAACTTGTGTAGGTAATGATGCATGGTTAATTGACTCTGGTGCATCTTTCAATATGATCTTTAATAGAGTTTGGTTTTATGAATATGAATAATTTGATGGAGGTAAGGTGTCTTAGGGTGATGGTTCTCATTTAGATATTGTTCGTCTTGGTAAAGTTAAAATCAGGTTTCCTAATGTTAGAATAAAAAGGATTAATGATGTGTTGCATATCCCTGGATTAGCACAAAATCTATTATCTATAAGAAAACTAATATATGTGGGTGTGCAGGTAGTATTTTTCAATGCAGGATGCAAGATGGTTAGAGGTGCTATGGTGATTGCTAGAGGTGTTAGATATGGCACATTTTATAAGACTGATGTATGCACTATTGAGTGTAATAGTACTTATGTGAAAAGCAAGTGTATGAAAGAAGTGAGGGTTTCACCTTCAACAAATGGTCATGGATTTTAGGTACCCAAGGGTGCTCTTTCTTCTAAATCAAATTTACCTAAAGAGAAAACTATGTTATGGCACTAGAGACTTGAACACATTGGAGAAAAGGGTCTAACGACGTTGAAAAATAAAAACCTTGTTGAAGGTTTGTTTGATTGTAATCTTGAATTTGATTTCTATGAGCATTGCATTCATAGAAAACAAAACCACATTTAGTTTTATTTGAGTTCTCATAAATCTTGTGGTGTATTGGATCTTATTCATTTTGATGTGTTTGGTTCTGTAGATGTTCCTTCAATTGGTAAATCCACATATATTATGTTTCATTTATTGATGATTATAGTAGAAGGAAATGGATATATTTTCTAAAGAGTAAATCTAAAGTTTTAAGTCGATTTAAAGAATTTAAAGCAATGGTTGAGTTGTAGATTGGAAAGAAAATAAAATGTTTGAGGACTGATAATGGCAGTGAATTTTTCTCTAATTATTTTGATAGATTTTGTAAAGATTGTGGTATTCATAAACAGAATAAAACTCCATATTCTCCACAATAGAATGGAGTTGTAGAAATAATGAATAGGAAATTGATGGAGAAGGCTAGGAGTATGTTGAGTGGTGCTGGCCTGGAACAAAGGTTTTGGGTTGAAGTTGTTGCCACTGCATGTTACTTGATTAACATATCTCCTACATCAAAACTTGTTGATAAGACACCTATAGAGGCATGGTCAGGTCACAAGATTTCATTAAGAAATCTTAGAGTTTTTGGTTGCAAGGAATATGTAGATGTGTTAAAGGAGAAGTGAAAAAAGTTGGATAACAAAGCTATGAAATGTATCTTCATTAGATATAGTTATGGTGTGAAAGGTTACAAGCTTTGGGATCTTGTTGCATAAAAGGTAATATATATTAGAATTGTTAATTTTAGAGAAACAAAGCTTCTTCTATTACATTGTATCTAGAACAAAGTAAATAGGAAGATGTGATTTAATTTCCTTCTACACCTAAGAAAGTTGAATTGAGGCCCATGGATAGACAAGAAGTTGAGGAGAGATCTAACTCTGGATCTTCAGGTGAGGAGGAAGAACCTCCAACTCAACTTGTCTGTAGGTCTACAAGGGATAGAAAACCTCCTAAAAGGTATACATATAATGATTGGAGATGTGTTTTTTCTTTGAATACTAACATGGATGAACCCAAATTTGTAGAAGAAGCATTAGGTATGAATGATGTAGAATTCTGGAAGATTGCTATGGATGAAGAAATGACATATTTGAAAAGAATGATACATGGGATCTTGTACCATTTCCCAAAGGATGAAAACCTATTGGTTGTAAATGGGTGTTCAAGAAAAATATTGGTTTAGATGGAGGTATTGAGAAGTACAAAGCAAGGCTGGTTGCAAAAGGTTACTCTCAAGTTGAGGGTGTTGATTATGGTGAGATATTCTCTCTTGTTGCAAAAATGACATCCATTAGATTTTTGCTTGCTATTGCTATTGCTTATGATTTATAGGTTGAGAAAATAGATGTGGAAACTACTTTCCTTCATGGTGAGTTGGAGGAGGAAATTTATATGACATAGCTAGAGCACTATGTGGTGAAAGGTAAAAGTAAGTTGGCTTGCAAATTGAAGAAATCTTTGTATGGATTAAAACAGCTTCCTAGGATGTGGTACTCGAAATTTGACACTATTGAGTTTGGGATTTGAGCATTTTAAATTAGACCATTTTATTATTATAAAACTGATGGTGATCATTTCCTATTTATTATATTATATGTTGATGATATGTTATTTATTAGCAAAGGGAAAGGTACGATTTTAGAACTGAAATCTCAAATTACTGATAAATTTGAAATGAAAGATCTTGGTGCACCTAGGCACATTCTTGGGATGGAAATTAAAAGAGATAGAGTGAAAAAAAAGCTATGGCTTTGCCAAAGTAATTATGTCAATTCAATTTTACAAAGATTTAACATGCAAGATTATAGACCATTGTGTGTCCCCCTTTCTGTTGGAACAAAATTATCTATTTTAGATTGTCCAACATCTCCATCAGAGATGGAAGACATGAGTAGAGTGATTACTAGAGTATGGTCGAAAGTTTTATGTATGCTATGGTTTGTACTAGACCAAACATTTCCCAAGTAGTGAGAGTTCTTTCCAGAGATATGTCTAATCCCGATAGAGTTCATTGGGATGTAGTTAAAAGAGTCTTTAGTTTTTTGCATGGTACATCATATTATTCCTTATGTTATCATAGTAATGTGACTAAAGATGATATTTCCCTTGACATTCATGGTTATGTGGATTCAGTCTCGGTAGGTGATATTGATAGTAGACAATCCACTAGTGCTTATCTATTTACTTTATTTGGTGGTGCAATCAGTTGGATGAGTAAGCAACATGCTATGGTTACTTTTTCCACTACTGAAGCAGAGGATATGGTAGCTATTCATTATTGTAAAGAAGCCATTTGGCTTAAGAGAATGTGTTCAACTATTGGAATAAAACATGGTGCAGTGATAATTTATTGCGATAGTCAGAGTGCGATATGTCTAGCCAAGAACTCAAAATTTCATGCTAGGACCAAGCACATTGATGTATAGTATTATTTTGATAGAGATATGGTTGAAGATGGTAGGGTGAAGTTGGTTAAGGCAGAGAATTTGATGAATGTTTCTGATTCTTTAACTAAGCCTGTGAGTACAAAGAAGTTTAGATGGTGTTCAAAGATTATGGTCCTTTTAGCCCCTAGCAATTAAGAGATAATGTTTACTCCCTCCCATTGCTCTTGCAAGGTGTTCTATAAGTGAGATTTTTTGGGAAATTGTGTCTCAACCTTGCAATTATATAAAGGTTATTGTTGATAAGATATATATATCCTAGTTACACTGATAGGTGTAATATACAATGGCATCAAGGAGGGGGAGTGGGATGTGTGTATAGAAATTTTTGTTAACTTTTTTAGGAAACTCCTAAAATGGTTGACATACATTAAATGAATGATACATTGTAAATCTAGACCGTTAATTATTAGGTTTTAGATCTAATGGTGGATAATTTGTTGGCCTGTCTTACCCTAGAATGTAACCCTATTTTGTGAGGGAATTGTATTATGACTGCAATAGAGAGATGGTGATGTATTATGAGAGTCTGATAATAGTCATGTTGTCTCTTGATCTTTGAGTGGTGATACTCCTATGAGATGATTTCTTTGCAAGTATATTGTAATTTTTGTGATTTATTGAATAATATATTGGACGAATTTTGGAGTGTGGAGTTTTCTCTCGAAAGGGTTTTCCCCACGTAAATAACTATGTTGTGGTATGCATGATATTTATGTTTATTTTTGTTTAAGTTTGTGTAATTGTTAAAGATTTGTAAAAAAAATTCATTATTCTCCTCTCAAGATTAGTGTAGGAATGTGTTCCACTACCTTAGCTTCCTTACAAAAGATTGAGATAGCCACTAATAACAAAGCTAAGTTCAAAGCCTTATTCAAAGGCGTTTCACTATGCTATTCAAAAGGGCTAAATGGTGTTGATATTGAGGGGGACTCCTTGCTCTGTATCAAAGTTGTGCAAGCAAAGCATACTCTAAATTGGAAATTACAGGGTTGGGTCAAGAGGATTCGGGAATGTTTGCAACATTTTTTGGATTTCACTATAAGGCACATATATCAAGAGGCCAATAAGACTATTGATTACTTGGCTAATCATGGTGCATACTAGGTAGAGATCCAACATGTCGATTCTGCCACAGAAAACTGGGATGGGTTAACTGAATTGTTGGATCAAGATTGGTGCATTTGATCTACTTGTCACCCATTCCATTTTTGGTTGGCAGCCGTGCTTTTCCTTTGTGTGGTTCTCTGGCATGCTAGCTTGTGTTGATACAGTGTTATTTCTGTTATTGTGGCACATGGCTAGTGGTTGTATTCTTTCAACCACACACCCTTAGGGGTCATGCATGGATTTCCCTATGTTTTATGAGAGTGGACCCCTTGTCCACAACTTACATATATATAAAAGAAATAGTTTTAGAGTCCTGCTAACCCAAATGTAATCTTATAACAAACATAAAATTCAACTATAGGGTCTATACAAGATCATGGGGGTCCAAAAAGTGTCAATTTAAAAGAAAAGGTGTTTTTTAACTTGCCCAAAAATGCAAAAATCCACTTTGACTTTTTGTAGGCTTGGGTAGAAAGTACATGGTGCCATAAAAAAAACCAAAGCTAAACAAATATCTATTTAGAATGGATATCTATTTAGAATGGATATCCATTAGCAAACAGATATTCGTTCTAAAATGGATATTCGTTACAAAATGGATATCTATTCTAAAATAGATATCTATTTAGTTTAAGTTATTTTTTTAATTTGGTTAGGTCCGACATGAATATATTATATTAAGTTGTTTTTTTAATATTATTATACAATATTAGATATATATAATATAATATTAAATATATTATAATAGAATATTATATAATGTTATATAATATAATACAATATTATAATATAAACAATATATTATAATATAATGTATAATAATATATTATGATAAATATATAATAATATATTATAATATTATATTATATAATAATATAATATATTATTATTATTATATTATATTATATTCTAATATAATAATGTATATATATCAAATATGTAATCTATTGTATATATTCCAATATAAATTTACCCTCATACTATATTTAAGTCGAGTCTTGAACCCGACGAGTTAAAAAACAACATAAACTAAATGGATATCCATTTACTATGACATAAAATAAAATAAAAAAGCAAAACCCGGAGTTATTTTTCATCCTGCATTTTCCTTGTCTACATGTTTTATCATTTGAGTGACTTAGATATCCATTTGGAATTATATTTTTTTTCCTCAAATCACCCAAATTTCATAGGTATTTATAAATTTTAATGTTTTTTTTTAATTTTATATTAGTTTTACATTATTTTTTTATGAATTTTAGTCAAAAATAGGTTTTTGAATTATTTTTTTTGTGCATTAAAATGATTGTTAATTTTTAAAAATTTCATCAATAAACAAGCTTAAGAATGGCTAATACCAACCCCAATCAAGATGAAAACCCTTAAATTCCTCCTTCAACACTAATGTTTCCAAACCAAAATGTGCCCACAATTCATGACTCTATCCATAGAAATTTAAATCAATTGAGAAACATATTTCAAATTTATGAGACACTCCTTGAGATCTTAGATATGAAAAACACTTTAGAAGTAATAATTTCTAATGTTTCAAAACTCAGACAAATCAGCATAATAGGTTTTATAAGTGGAAAGATTCCCAAAGGCAACATTATGTAGATGCCTTAATATCATATGATGAAGCGAGGGAAATTGATATTAACAAAGCCCAATTAGCCCAACTATTCATCAATCCCAAAACATGACAACCCGTGGATGTGTGGAAGCCAAAATTTTCAATTATATGGTGCACAAATAGAGGTATATTAGATAATTTCTGGAAACATTGGTGGATGGTTATTGATAAACCACCCAACAACAGTCTTGATGTCCCTTAGTATTTTCTATGAAAATTATATGTTGAATTTGTCCTAGGGAGGCATGCCAATTACTTTGATATGCAAGATTTCCAGGGTGTGGGTAAAGGGATGCCACAAGATAGACCCAGTGCACATCGAGTCACCCCACTTCTTCCTTCACCTAATGCTTCCCTAGCTCAAGTACCTTACCCCAAGATTTTTTAGATGTAGGGAGTCAAAGCATTTTTTCCATACATGCATTGAGTGATCAATTGATCATGCATAGCTCACATGTTGCACAAATGCATGATGGTGCATCCCATCATGATGGTGATGCACCTACTGCATTAGTTGTGACCAATACACCCTCCTCTTTGGCACATATTTGTGTACCCCATTACTGCATCATGTGCCACAATATATGTTTGGGTTCTCTTCGATAGACTAGTGAGGCTCCAATAGACACATCTAACAATGAGGTCCATGATATGTTGAATGTAGGAGTTGAGAGAGCACGAAGTAGACCATTTCTAGGAGAGAATCAGGTGAAAGAGATGACGTGGAAGCACTGGTGAGAATTAAAGTAATTTCATAGTGCGTTTTATTTTAAATTCTTTCATATTTTATAAGAGATATTAGTACTAATATATGTTTATGTTTCAAAATCTTTAACTGTTTCTAATAGAGTACCAGATTTCACACGTGTAGGAGGCTATTCAATAGGCCATTTCATTTGGCATAGAGACTCAGTATACAATATCATTTAAATTTTTATGTAGATGTTAATTTTTGAAATCTATTATGTTTAAATATATGTACATAGATTGATGGTCTAATGTAATATTGTATTTTTATGCAGAAACCTAGTACTTTTACAGCCATGTTGGTTGATTTTAATCCATTGGAAGAAGCTACACAACAAGTATATTATTTTTTATATTCTTGATATTAATATTATATGTGCATGTGCATTTAAATTGTGTTACATTCTTGTCATTTTTTACATAGGAAACTATCTTAGCTACTTCACCCATCATGAGCCCATCAAGTGTAGAAGCATCAAAGTAGGTATGTGTTTATTTTGTATTGTAGATATTTATGTTTAGATAGGAGTAGATATATGTTTAGTAAACATGATTATTTTTAAACAATTATATGCTAATTCGTATCTATTTTACCTTCTATAGTCCTCTTCGTGATTCAACAATGTGACGGATGTGGGACCATTTCATTATATGAGGACTCTTGATTGTCCTAAGGGACAATCATATGCAAGACATCTTATAGAAAAGAGACCAAGACTTGAGGTAAACAAGAATTGGATTTTTGATATAATATAGTTCAATATAGTAATTTTTATGTTAAATTGATAATTTATAAATTATAATAGATAAATTTATATTTACTAGTCTATCTTGTCAACCATTCACATAATTAATCTAATTTGTGGTTTGAATTGTTATTGTGTAGGAAACTATAGAGCCACTAAGTTCTTCGAGGAGGATTGATTTTGATGATCTAGCACAGGATTAGGATTTGATAGATCTTGATTTGGCATATATGCCACAATTTGTATAACTTATTTTGAGTAGTCATATATTCCAAATTTGTATATTAACAAACACAATTATTCTACATTTTGATATATAAGAATTGAGATTTGATCTTATGTGTTCCTCGTGTTCATGTCTTTCTACTTTGAATTTTCAAAATGGATCGTATAATTATTTTGGAATGGTTTAAAAGTTATGATCAATAACATGTTATAAATTAACAAATTTTGATTTTAATAGAACTTATGAATTACATTTTGTAATCCATCTATGTTAGAGTTCATTCATATTAAGGTTCAAATACATTACATTCCATGAGACCACATTTCTTTGAGGTGTTTTTCAAACAATTCACCACCTTTTCTATTGTACCACAATTTTCATACATGTCTATCAAAGAATTTTATCAAACTATTTACTACCCTTTTGCTATGGATAAAAGCCTAAAATAGGTGCTTTCAAACAAGCTGGTATACATTAACAACATAATATGAATGAATTGAGCTAAGACTACCAATGTGATTGTAGGAAAATTTTCATAGGACAAAGAGGAAGAGTAATAGAGTTTTCAAATATTTGATCACCTCCATATGTTGCATGTTGAACACTCAATTTTAGAATACACATAATTTTAAGCTCTCTTGAAAGAATTTACATTTTACATTATTTTGTATTTTGAACTCTTGTAATGAAGTGGGTAGTTGATTTTTTTTCAAAAGAAGCTAAAATTAATGAAAAATGGTATGAGAAGCACTGTATAAATTTTTTTTAGAAGAAATATTTGAAAAAATGCCTCAAAGAATTGTGGTCTTATAGAAAAGATAATAAAGATGAAAATAGGAGCTTATGACATTCTTACGACATTGATTCTTTTGATTGATTAAAAACTTTAAAAAAATAACCTACAACTTAATGAAATATATACCATTATAGTGTTCATTCAAGAGTAATATAATCATCTTGATAAAAATAATGTCACTCAGTGGTGCTAAACACTCTATACAAACCATATGAGTGAAGCAACCATCAAACAAAACCAATACAACTCAATTCAACATTCATGCCTTTAAAAATTTCAAGCTTAATAACATGTCACTAGGTCCTTCATGTAAAAGGTATAAAATCATCATGAATAAGAATCACTATCTTTCAACCATGATACATAAATAAGAACATTATGTACACCATTTGGGTTTGATTTAACCTTCAAATAAATCCCTTACAACTCAACAAGATGCATGTTCATTATATTGTTCATATGAAATATATACAATAATCATGATCAACAAATAAGACATCACTAAACCATGATGAATGAAAAAAAACTATATATGAACACCATATGAGTGTGACACAACCATTAAAAAAACCAAACAATGTTGGAGTACAAACACACTGAGAGGGGGGCGTGAATCAATGTTGTAGATAAACTATGAATTTTTTTTTCACCTTTTAACTTAAAAGACAAAAAAACATAGTGACTTCAAAGATCTATCAAACAAATATATAAAAGTATTATGATGCATAGTATGTATTAGGACCTTAAGCGCAAAGCATTAGAGCACACATACAAAGATAGACAATATGAGCCATAACACATGTTTTGAAGTGTGGAAAACCCTCGCGGGGAATAAAAACCACTTGAAAATCCCTTACTGGCTTAATAAAAAATGCCTCACTGGCAATACAAGCCTCATTGGCTATAAGTGCCTCATTGGTAACACAAGCCTCACTGATTACAATGCATCACTGGAAATACTATCTCACTGATAGATTTCAAATGCTTCACTAGCATACATACATCTGCCTCACTGGCATACTTTCCATGGTCTTACCAACCAATCTCCAATGAAGAAAAAAATAACTTTAGGGGGTTATCCTACTACTATACAATCCATTGTTCAAATGATCTATCTCTGTAACTTCAAATTTAGAAACCCTCACTCCCTAATTAAATGAAAAAATTCAACATTATGATCCTCCTCACATACAAGGACAAACACTTCATTTGTGTGACTACAAAGTCTAACAATTATTCTAATTAGATCACACCATAAAACTTTTACAAAGTCCAAAACACCATGAAACCCTTCTCAGTGCATTGACAACCTTTAATGATAATGTGTAGATCACACAAAGTAAATATAAACATACAGGAGCATGATATATCTATTTAATCTTCACTTATCTGTGTAGTACAATCATATAGAGTTTATAGACTATTTTTCCATTCTATATTATTTCTAAATTATAATGTAATCATCCTCTGCAACCAACATTTCTCAAGCATAGATCACTTCTCTTTGAGCTACACTCCTTGATATAAGCTCAACAGATCAATCGATCAAAAACTCTATCTACTGCATCCTCTTCCCACACATATTTTTCACATTAAAGAAGCATCAAATTACTTCATTTTTTTTCTTCATGCCATCCAAAAACAATCTCCAGTTCAACTACACTAAAAAATGAATTGTCTTTACTTCTTTCTTCCATCACCATTCCCGCAGTTACAAAACTATATTAACCAACACACAAATGAAAACAACCAAATTCCTATCAAATTATACTAAGAAGGAGATCTGTTATGATTTGAAATTCAACCTTCAATTTACCTCACCTCGCCAAGTCATTTTTAAACAATAGCCATTGATTATGTTTTGGGCACTCAGGCTCCAAGGATATAACTAGATGCACTAGTTAAGCTAGGAAAGGGGACCGATTTTAGAATGACTAGGAACCCCTTAAAAAAATATTTTAAGTGAAGTTGACTTGTGATAGTAAGTCATCAAAGAATTAAAACAAAATATGCATTATTCTTATGACAGTTGGGACATAATGCATAAGAAAGATCATTTAAGGTTTTAAGTTACAAACCCTAATGCATGAGATTTATTAAACCACCTTCCATATACTTGTTTCATAGACTTGTAGCAACTTCCTCTACAAGTTCATCTGCACGTGTCTTTTGAAAAGCACTAAACCATTTTTAGTGCAATTTTCCATTAATCAAAGAAATGACACTTTATTAAGAGAATATGCCAAAATCATGTAAGTGAGATAATGTATTTGGCATGTTTCTCTACATTTTACCATTCAAGAACACATAGATTTTATCACCCAATCAACATTTATTTTCTAGTCAACACTTAGCACATGATTCAACATTGAACACATCACCAATGGCATGAAACATGATGATATAAGAACATGAACCATCTTTGCCTCTACCACTTCTAAACATTATGAACAAAGAAAACCTAATGGATAAGGCATCAAATCATAACTTGAAAGCATATGAACATGATCATTTCCGTTTTCCCAACCCATGAAGTATAGAGCATGATAAGCACACTTGAAACATGAAGAAACACCTAAACTTATTCTATGGATCTGAACTTCTTCAATGGATTCCAACTCCTAAAGATGAATCCAGATCACATCACCAAAACATACATTTTGACGTCAATGAAAAAAATGAACCAAAAAAATCCCCCTTTGTTATTGGTGGAAAATTTTTACACTCTCTCTCCTCCTTTGGCATCAATGAAAAAGGGTGTGAGAATCCTATTCCAAAGCTCCCCCTTTGCTAGTAGCCCAAAAAATTGAGTATAATTTCTTATTACCATTTAAAAGAATGAAGACACAACTAACATTGTCTGCTCATTATGAAAGATCTGCTACAAATATAGCTCTATCACTACATGGTAATCATCCCTACACATAGTGCATGTACTTCACCAAGCAACAACCTTCAATCTCCCCCTATCTAAGAATGAATATATTGAAATTGTGATCTTTGACATCAATGAAATTTTTTACAATTCTATAGATCTTAGCACTCTCCATGCATGGATTGATAGATAAGGATAGTGATAATACAACTCTTCAAAAGCTTCTATAGATAGTACCAATTGATCCTATTGCTAGTCTATCAAGAAACAAATAAACACTACATATGAAAGAGATTGAAAACACAAGTCCTGAAGAACATGAGAATATCCATTGGCATCATACCATACTATCCACAAAGCCATTGTCTTGCACCAAGGATGTCCACTTTAGTCTCACTTTCAAATGTAACATGAAGGTATTGTCTCAAACTACTTTATCAAACAAGATTTCACTGGTTTTCACTACACATTAGCCAAAGCCAAGAAAAGTGACCATTGATCATACCAAGATTGAGCATTATTCTAATAGTAACAAGTGCACTTCCAAAAACATGAAATGGCACTATCACTAACAAGAGTACATAGCTTGAAGCTTAAGTACATAGTTCCAAATATAGATGCAGTATTGTCAAAGAATCCATAACACCCAAGAAGAGAAGAACTGTACCTCACACTAGGAGTAGATATCAAGCACCTTATAATCATAATTGTCGCCAACATCAAAGTGTCACTATCATTAAGGAATTTCATTGAGAGTACTATCAATCATTATTCACAGAGTAAAGTTATTACTATCATTAAATGAAAGGACTCTACCATAGTATGTGGCTATCATCATTGGGTCCACTTTCATTGAGAAAAAAGGCCATTAACTATCACCAAAAAAAATAGTGTTACTTATTTTCTACTCCTCCTTGGAATGATAAACTACCCGCTACATGCAAATCCTCTTGAAACATCACTTGACATGATGAAAAAATTCATCATTGACAAGATAACCTAGAAACATATTCACTGAAATTGTAAATACCTCGAACCTAATATTCCATATTGATAGATGCACTGTAAATGTTAAAAAAAATCACTGTAAATGATCATGCACACTGTCCTCATACTATCAAGTGAGGCATATATTATTGTTCATTACTTGTAAATGCTCATACTGACAATTTAAATGAAGCATACTGTCAAATAAAGCTTGAATATCGTGCATAATGACTATTCATAACTATTTTTTTTCCTTGTCACTTGGGTTGTTGCTTCACATAGGTATTGTCCATGCAGACTAGAAAATAATTTCTTTGTACTAGTCATTATGTGTCATTCCATTCATTTTGTAATCATTGAAAATAACAAGAAGACTAGAAAATTACAATAACACCTTACCTCATCAAAGTGTAACGAGCATTTATTACTAGACTTATTATCATCAGGGATTGATTATCAACCATTAAGAACCATCAAAACTACTGTCATGTAGTTTCAAAGATTTCCTATCCTAATCACTGCAAAAAGCACAATACCTATTTCAAAGCTATCCTATCAACAACACAATGACATCCTTGATACCCTGAGATCCAGTTGTGACATGAAAAAAATTGCATGATGATGATGAAAGAATATCATAACATGAAGGGTGCTGACACATATAATCATTGTCCATAATGAAACTATCAGTCATGCACCATTCCAACATAAAGACACTAAATGACTGCGATAGAAAAATCACAGAGAGTATCATTTACAAATTGATCTAGCCAAATTTCCATACACTGTTAACTGAAGGGAAAACAATGTATTAGTCCAAAAACCATTTCACTTCTCTGTCATAAAGGTTTACTATCAATTATAGCATACAATACACCATAAACACCAACACTATAATGATACAAACACCAAATGTATACCATATCAAACAAATCATGATACCTTCCTTGATCACTGCTTGGAGATCTTGTTTAAGTGCATACACATGATGAACAACTTCTAGCATGAATTATGAAGTAACTCCACATTTTATCTAAATCACAAAGAAGTCTTATGTTAATTTCATAAAAGCCTTGTGTCCTCTTTTGTATATAAACTTAAGTCACTGACACAAAGTTATCAAAGTACTAGAACAATAAAGAACATTGAAACACTATGCCCTAGACTGTGATCATGTTTCAAAGCACTGCCTGTGGGTCACTGTTATTAGTGATAATAGCAAGAGACTATCACAAAGATTTCCTAACTTCTTCATTGAAGTACATGATACAAAATTTATTTTTCTTAAACTTACCATCCATTGTCTTTGAACAGTCAATTGAATGAGTCATGAAATAAATTAGTGTTCTCTATGTATTCATCAAATGATTGTTTCTATTTCAAGAACCAAGGACAATATAGGGCATGTGCAGGATCATGGTATGCCAAACAGGGCCTTAAGTGGCAAAAAATTCAGAAAAATCAGTGTTAGGCAACTTGACATAAATATTTGAATAAGTTATCTATATTATTTCAAAAATATGTAAGAATAGAATTTGTAGAAAATTGAATGTAGTTTCTAAAATACTAGGTTTATTTAAAAATAAATAAAATCTATTTGGTGAAAATTTAAAATTTCAATGCAGTAGTACTTAAATTTCAAGAAAAAATAAAAGTAGGTGTGCAATGCGACCACCTAACCATAATAAAATGATAATATTTTTTTTGTAAGATTTTATATATAAGTAGAGGACTCATGTCGGATGTGATCTATATTTTTGTAATTTTTTCCAAGTAAATAATTAATTATGAATTTTTATTACAACTTTTAGAAAATATAAAAACTAAATTCTGTCGACCACCTTAACTTGGTCAAAATTCATGAAATTTAATTTTTCTTTTTTAATCCTATATTATGTAAAGCATAGAATGTGGCCATGTTTTGGATTCAAAAAATATGATACGTTTGAAAGTTATAGATGTTTTTCAATCAGCCTCGATCGGGACTTTAGTCATAATTCTAATAGAAAATGAATAATAATTATTTATTAAATTCAAATTAAATCATAATTTATATTTTTGGAAAGCTGAGAATCTCCTCTAAAAACCCTTTTCATTTCATTAATTTTGGGTGAAAAAAAAGTCGTCAGCCACATACCCTACAAATATTGCCACTTTTTGGCATACCATGATCCTGCACATACCCTATACTTTAAACTAAATAACCAACATGCCACTACACTATGCACCAAGACCACTCAATATAGAAAATACAAACTAGAACTTGGGAACATCACTGCCACCTCATAAAGTACTACAAACAATACATACTATTAGTGAACTTGATCATTGTCTTAAAAGACCTGTTGAGAATAAATGAACACCATTGTACCAAGAAAGATTTTCCTCAAGGAGGCACTATCAAGGAAATCTCCATCTTATCAATGTTTGCATCAATGCATTCAAAAAGCAACAAGATGTTTTCGAAAAGAATGAGATCATTGTATTTATTGTACTACCATAGATTTGCAACACTAATAGAATATACTAAGAAATACCAAATCAATGTCAAAATTTTTGTCTTGTTGGCCTCATTCAATCTTATCCACAACACTTCCCCCCCTTTCCTCATGCTATCTTTCATGCAACAGTTGATACCTTTTGTGCAACATGCACTAGTTTAGGATTTTCATTTCCTAGGTCTTGTTTTCTTCTCCAAACCTATATGGGTCCTTTCTTTTTGTCTTGATCCCTAAGTAGTCTTTCAACACTGCTTCTACAAAAGTGTGCTATAAGCCGAAGATGATTACATTTAAAACATCTTACATTATTATCTTTCAAGAACACACTTTTCTTAACAGACTTTGCAAACCTTCTACAATGTGTAGCCTTATGACCAAAATTATGATAATTGAAACACATTTGATTCTTTGAAACATAATTTTTTTTCTTGCAAACCCAAACCACATTTTATCAATAAACTTACAAGATGTAGCCTTATGACCATAAGTGTTACAAATATAACAATAACCTTCAAAATGAGAATAATTGTACCTTATTGAGTGATGTTGTCTAGTGCATAAAGATCTTGTGGTTTGGTCATTTCTTCTTTTGTCTTTGTTGGTGCTGTTGTGTTGACTTCTATTAGCAACCTTGTCTTTTGTCTCAGGACTAGTAGCATGATAGTTCAAGTCAACCTTTTTACTTGGTGTTTGTCTAACCTTGAAACTCTATCCATATTTTGTTGCAAATGCTATTTCATTTTTTTATTCATCTTGAACTCTAGAGGTTTGTCCTTTTTCATATCCTAAACAAAAAATTTCTTTATGATGTTTTTGCTTACTCAACATTTCATTCAATATGATGGTACTTTCTTCAAATTGAAGATTCTTGTGCAACTTGGAAGATTCTTCTTCCAATTGCTTTCTCAAAGAGACTATGTCTAACTCAAGTTTTAAACATTCACTAGTTTTGACTTCAAGATTAGATTTTGTAAAATCAACTATCCTTTTTACTTCTTCTATCTCTGTCTTTAGATTAATAATAAGTTTGTTAGACTCTTGAAGATCTAAAGAAAATTTTAAAAGATCTGAAAGTACCTTGTTCTTGAAGTTGATCTTCTAATCTCCTATTTTCTTTTTTGAGATGCTTGATTGTATCAAGAGCATACAAAAATTCACCTTCCGTATCAACCTCACATTCCTGTTCATCATAGTCATCTTCATCCACAAAGGGGTCTCTTTCTTCACTTACAATGAAGTCTTGTTTTTTACCAAAACTCTCAATTGCAAGTCCATTCTTTTTGTCACACTTTATATCAACATTCAGGGGAGACTCATGTAACAACTCATCACATGACTTGAATGGGCTTTGTTGTATGACCTTTTGCTTTGCTTCTTTCTTTTCTCTATTTCTTATACACTTTCCCATGGTACTCCACTATTAGGAGCTATCGAAGCCGGTTAGACTTCAATAGGGAACCTATGGTCTGATACCAATTCTTGGAGTATAGACAACACTAAGAGGGGGGGTGAATCAATGTTGTAGATAAACTATGAATTTTTTTGCACCTTTTAACTTACAAGATAGAAAAAGATAGTGACTTCAAAGATCTATCAAACACATATATACAAGTATGATGATGCATAGTATGAATTAGGACCTTAAGCATAAAGCATTAGAGAACACGTACAAAGATAGATAATATGAGCCATAACACATGTTTTGAAGAGTGGAAAACCCTCATGGGGAATAAAAACCACTCAAAAATGCCTTACTGGCTTAATAAAAAATGCCTAATTGGAAATAGAAGCCTCACTAGCTACAAATGCCTCACTGGCAACACAAGCCTCAGTGACTACAATGCATCACTAGAAATACTATCTCATTGATAGATTTCAATTGCCTCACTAGCATACTTTCCATGGTCTTACTAACCAATCTCTAATGAAGAAAAAACATAACTTCAGGGAGTTACCCTATTATTATATAATCCATTGCTTAGATGATCTATCTCTACAACTTCAAATTTATAAACCCTAACTCCCTCTTTTAAATGCAAACATTCAACATTATGATCCTCCTCACATACAAGGACAAACACTTCATTTGTGTGACTACAAAGTATAAAAATTATTCTAATTAGATCACACCATAAAATTTTTACAGAGTCCAGACCACCATGAAACCCTTCTCAGTGCATTGACAACCTTTAATGATAATGTGCAGATCGCACAAAGTAAATACAAACATATAGGAGCATGATATCCTTGTTTAATCTTCACTTATCTATGCAGTACAATCATATAGATTTTATAGACTGTCACTCCATTCTATATTCTTTCTAAAGCATAATGTCATCATCCTCTACAACCAACATTTCTCAAGTGCAAATCACTTCTCTCTGAGTTACACTCCACCATATAAACTCACAAATCAATCAATCAAAAACTATATCTACTGCATCCTCTTCCCACACATGTTTTTCACATTAAAGAAGCATCAAATTACTTCATTTTTTTTATGCCATCCAAAAACACTCTCTAGTTCAACTACACTAAAAAATGCATTGTCTTTACTTCTTTCTTCCATCATTGTTCCTGTAGTTACAACACTATATTAACCAACACACAAACATAGACACCCAAATGCTTATCAAATTATAATAAGAAGGAGATCTATTATGATTTTAACTTCAACCTTCAGTTTACCTTACCCTGCCAAGTCAGTTTTAAATGATAGCCATTGATTATGTTTTGGGCACTCGGGCTCCAAGGATATAACTGGATGCATTGGTTAAGCTAGGAAAGGGAGCCAGTTTTAGAATGACTGACAATCCCTTAAAAAAATAACTTAAGTGAAGTTGACTTGTGCTAGTAAGTCATCAAATAATTAAAAAAAAAGATGCATTAGTCTTATGACGGTTGGGACATAATGCATAAGAAATATCATTTAGGGTTTTAGGTTACAAACCATAATGCATGATATTTTTTAAAACATCTTTCATAGACTTGTAGCAACTTCCTCTGCAAGTTCATCTGCATGTTTCTTTTGCAAAGCATGAAACCATTTTCAATGCAATGTTCCTTTAATCAAATAAATGACACTTTATTAAGAGCATATGTGAAACTCATGTAACCGAGATCATTTCTTTGGAATGTTTCTCTACATTTTACCATTCAAGAACATAGAGATTTGATCACCCAATCAACATTGATTTACCAATCAAAACTTAGCACATGATTCAACATTGAACACATCACCAATAGCATGAAAATGGTTGATATAAGAACATGAACCATCTTTTCCTACACCACTTCTAAACATTATGAACAGAGACAACCTAATGGATAAGGCATAAAATCATAACTTGAAAGCATATGAGCATGATCATTGCCATTTCCTCAATGCATGGAGTATAGAGTGTGATAAGCACACTTGAAACATGAAGAAACACCCGAACTTCTTATGTAGATTCCAACTCCTAAAGATGAATCTAGATCACATCACCAAAACATACATTTTGACATCAATTGCAAACATGAACCAACAAAAAAAACTCCATGACATGCATGCTATTTCACCTTCCACATGCAATTTGTATTATCATAATGCACAATGATGAATGTTTCTAACCATAATGCATGAATAAGAAAACTAGGCATACCATATGGGCTTGATGCACACTATTCATAATGCACACTTCACACAAAAGTAATAACATTCATATGATATTGTCATTTATGTCAATCAACCTTGACCCACACCAAAATTTCTATATGAGTTTGATACAATCTTCAAATAAGATATATAAGTGTAATACAAATGTAATGTAACCTTTGAACAAAACCTAACATACAAAAAAATGATATATATCATCAATTCTTGCATGCAAATGTCATACAGTCATGTAAAAGCATCAATTTCACTGAACCATAATGCATGAACAAGAAAATTTCAAAAACCTTCCATACATAATCATTTGTAACCATCAACTTAAATCCATACAAGTTAGTGGCACATATGTTATTAGAACTTTCATTCAAAAAGTCATAATTAATATGCATGGATAAAAACACTAAGGACACTATAATGAACACTAGTTATGATGTATACTTAACAAAAAATCCAAAATCAGTAGGATGTTGTCATATATGCCATTCAACCTAACACAATTGTTGTAATCCATTTGAATAATCAAAGAAAGAGTCAATGCAATTCAATTATGATGCATAAACAAATGCATTAGACATGGCATAAAAGTTTTATGTATGATGGAAGTATAATCTACACCATTTAACCCTAATAAGCCATTAGCCTACCCTTATCATCTTATCATTATCATCATCATTGCTTTCATCATTGACCATCCATATATTCATATACAATCTATATTGTATCATATCATATCCAATATTTATCATCTTTTATCTTATCTCATCACCCAATCATAATCCATATCATATCTTATATCAAAATCAATCTTGTCAAGAGTCTATGAAATAAAAAAGGAATCTGCTCTAAAAAAACTTGAAAAGAAGTAGACCAAAGTGAAATGAGATAGATATTGTATTGAATGAAGAGATTATTCTTGCTCTTAAGAAGTTTCAAGGAAGGTTCCTGTGTAGTATGTGGAATGGGAAAATGGCAAAGGAGAAGTGGAAAAACTCAAGATGTTGTTGTCCTAAGCTTTGATGACAGAGCAGTTGATCTAAACCTCAAAGTAAAAGATATGAAAAAGAATTTAGAAGATCATGAAAATGAATAATAGGGTGTGTTAATAGGTAATAGTAGTAGAGACGAGGAAAAATTTATGCATGGTCAAGTTGCAAATGCAAAAGCAATAGTTGGAAGTGTTGAAATTGAAGCAAAACAATTGAAGACTAAAATTAACCACTTAGAAAAGTAATTAAAAAATAAGAAGAATATTTTATCATCTATAAAAAGTAGGTTATTCTACTCTAAGAACACTTGAAAAAGAAGTAGACAAAAAAGAATGAGATGTATAATGTATTCAATGAAGAGATTATTCCTACTCTCAAGAAGTTGAGGAAGGTGTGTGTGTAGAATCTTCTTTGTTCATCATGTGAACAAACTGACAGTTCCAATGCATCTGGATGGGTATTTTTAGGCTAGAAATTGTCCTGTTTTGTACCTAAACATGTCAAAATAGTCCGAGCTACATTGTACCAGTGATATCCCTTAAGATTCCAAACTACAAAAAGGAAGCAATATTTGATGAGCTATTACTCAAAAATTGTGTCACTTATAAACAATCCATCTAAGGCTATAGGATCATGTATGACCCCTCTACAAAAACATCTCTCGGTTTTTGATATCTTTGAGATGTTTTCCTGAGGTGCCAAGTTTTCAATTGATGGAAAAAGGGTCATATGCATGCAATGTAAAGTTGCAAAGGGGTGTAACTTTTCTTTTGTTCCTCATGCGACCAAACTGATAGTTCCAACATGTCTAGATTTGTGGGTTTATGCTAGGAATGGTCCTGTTTCATACCCAAACACACAAAAATAGTCCAAGCTACATTGTACCAAGGATATCCCTTAAGAGTCCAAAGTGCAAAAAGGTAGCAAACTTTGATGGGCTATTACTTCAAAAATATCACTTAAAAAACAATCTATCTAAGGCTATGGGATCATGTAGGGCCCCTCTACAATAACCTCTCTTTGTTTTTGTTATCTATGAGGCATTTTCCTATGGTGTCAAGTTTTCAGTTGATGGAAAAAGGGTTAGATGAACGCATCATAAAGTTGCAAAGGGGAGTAAATTTCATTTTTCTCCTCGTGTGACCAAACTAATAGTTTCAACATGTCCAAATTGGTGTGTTTATGCTAGGCATGGTCCTATTTCATACCCAAACCCACCGAAATAGTCTGAGCTACATTGTGCCTGTGATATCCCTTAAGAGACCAAAGTGCAAAAACGAAGCAATCTTTGATGAGATATTACTCAGAAATTGTGTCACTTAGAAATAATCCAAGGCTATGGGATCATGTAGGGCCCCTCTACAATAACATCTCTTGATTTTTGATAACTCTAAGGCATTTTCCCGTGGTGTCAAGTTTTTAGTTGATGGAAAAAGGGTCAGATGAAAGTAGTGTAAAGTTGCAAAGGAGTGCAACTTTCATTTTTCTCCTCATATGACCAAATTGATAGTTCCAAAATATTTGGATTGGTAGGTTTATGCTAGGAAAGGTATTGTTTCACACCTAAATACATCGAAACAGTTTGAGCTACATTATACTGGCAATATCCCTTAAGAGTCCAAAGTGCAAAAAGGCATCAATCTTTGATGAGCTATTACTCAAAAATTGTGTTGCTTATGAACAATCCATTTGAGGATACAAGATCATATAGGGCCCCTCTACAATAACCTCTCTCATTTTTGTATATCTCTTAGGATTTTTTCTATGCTATCGAGTTTTTAATTGATGGAAAAAGGGTCAGTTACATGTAGTGTAAAGTTGCAAAGGGGTGTAACTTTTGTTGTGTTCCTTGTGTGACCAAACCAATAGTTCCAACACATATGGATTGGTGGGTTTATGTTAGGAATGGTCCTATTTCACACCCAAACACACTGAAATAGTCTGAGCTACATTGTAGTAGCAATATCCCTTAGGAGTCTAAAGTGCAAAAAGGTAGCAATCTTTGATTAGCTATTACTCAAAAATTATGTCACTTATAAAAAATCCTTCTAATGCTATGAGATCATATAGGACCTTCTAAAATAAATTCTCTTGGTTTTTGATAGATCTCTAAGGTGTTTGCCTGTGGTGTCGAGTTTTCAATTGATGGAAAAAGGGTCAGATGCATGCAGTGTAAATTTGTAATGGGGTGTAACTTTCATTCTACTCATTGTGCGACCAAACCAATAGTTACAACACATCTTTATTGATGGGTTTATGCTAAGCATGATCCTTTTTCATATCCAAACACATTGAAACTATTTGAGCTACATTGTACCTACGATATCCCTTAGGAGTCCTAAGTGAAAAAAAAAACAATATTTGATGAGCTATTACTCAAAAATCGTGTCACTTAGAAATAATCCATCCGAGTCCACAAGATCACCTAGGTCCCCTCTACAATAACCTCTCTTGGATTTTGATATCTCTAAGGAATTTTCTTGTGGTGTCAAGTTTTCAGTTGATGGAAAAAAGGTCAGATTTATGTAGTGTAAAGTTGTAAAGTGGTGTAACTTTCGGTCTGTTTGTCATGCGACTAATTAATAGTTCCAACACATTAAAATTGGTAGGTTTATGCTAAGAATTAGTGAATAAGTGAAGAATGTACTTAAATACACATAATTCATGAAGTACATACATGAATACAAAGTATACTCATGAAAAGACGTAAGTCATAACTTAGTATACATTGGAATACACATAAGCCACAAAGTATACATGTAAGTTGTAAAGTATACACTTGAATACACATAAGTCATAAGTTTCAAGTCAAGATCAACACCCATGCCTACAACATTCAAGATACAATTTACACAATACACATGATATCATCATTCAATAATTTCTATCAAATATAGGATTTATAAAATGTGTAATAACCATCCTGGTTGCTAGTTGGACTCAGTAGTGTTATGTTTTGTTTTGATACACATATATTACGATGATACTGTTATTGGTTGGTTTGGTTAGTTAGACGTTAGATGATGCTGTTATTTCATTATGGACATGATTATTTCATATGAAATTATGGTTGGCTATATTAGTTGATTTTCAGAATTATGATATGATGCAGTGATTTAATTAAATATGTTATGAGATGATTGTTAGTTAGAAATGTTAATTTATTGGTTATATTATAATTGTTAGAATAGGTGTGATGAAGGACAATATAGCATCACTCGTTCGCGAGTGCCCTGCAATGTTGTGATTCCTTCTCACAATGCAATGCTTTGATTTAATGGTTTGATTATATATATATGTATGCACATGTACACGACTTCATTTGTTTGCAGGTATTGCAGGTACAAGTCTTGATTCCACCTATTTCGGCAGGACAGGGCGAGCACCATTAGCCCAACGGTTAAATGTTGAAACAGAGGTGACGATGAAGTCATCCCGTCCCATGATGTTAGACCGTCTTGTTGCATTGGTATTGTTCATTTTTGTAGTTGTCGTCATTTGTGGTTTGTGTTTTGTGTTTTGTCATATTTTATTTAAGGTGGCATTTTATAAGTTATGATTTATTTTATTTAAATGATTGAAATAATTGTTATTTTAATGTTAGATTAAGTTCTATTTAAATATTTAAATGATTTAATTATTTTTGAAAGTCTTGTGTTTCAATTAAATGATAATTAAATATTAAATGTGTTTTAATTATTTTAATCAATTATCTAGTGGAGGATAATTATTAGAATAAATTATTTAAATTAGATAGATAATGTGAGGTGCAAAAAAAGTGGTAAAAATAGAAATTGAAACAATAAAACAAATAAAAGAATGAAAAAGTTGTGAGAACGAATAAGAATACAGATCTGATTAAAAAAGCTTTCTTTTAAAGAATTATTTTCTTTTATTTTTGATTTTTAGAGTTTTTTGAAGAAATGGACAATATCTTTTATTTAATTAGGAATTTTGTGAGTTTTTCACACACAAAGAGGATTATTGTTACAGAAGTTGCACAAGATATTGGATTTGTATTTTGGAATTTTAGAAAGGACATTTGAATCTTTTGATGTATTTTGAGGAGAGATATAGAAAGGGATTTTCAATCTGTTACTGGTGATTGTTTTGGAGAGTTTTCTGAACAAAGAATCGGATTCGAGTTCGAGGGCGAAATTCTGTAGAGGAGATTTGGAAGCACGAACAAGGAGTTCTTTGAGGTCATCAGAATCAAGTGGGCATCATCAGATTTTTGAATAAGCGCAGTACACCAGGTTCTACTCGTGTTTTCCTTCTAGTATTTTCTCTTTCATCTTTCTGCTTCAGAGAAAAAAGTAAAATTTATTAAATATGATTTGTGTGAAGAAAGAAAACTGTTGTTTGAATTGGAAATTAGTGAAAGATATTAGACTAGAATTTTTTTTTTAAAAAAGAGTATTGAACTGGTTCCAAATTGTCAAAACAAAAACCTTTAGCTTCTGAAATATTCAACTTAACAATAATAAGATTTTAGGAAAGATAGTTCCCTTGTTGAGAATAATAGATTTGAGGTTTTGTTAATATACTTATATATAATGGATCTATTTAATTCTTTGTATTTTACTCTCTGGTTTTAGTATATATGCAAGCAATGTATATAAAATATATATATTTATATATATATATATATATTTATATATATATATATATTTATATATATATATTATATATATATATATACATATAATATATATATGTATAACTTAATATTTTCTATTGTGCTAGTACTGTGCATCAGCCGTGCGTCTGGCAAACGAATTTTAAATTTGCTCATAAATCGAAATATTCTATATTTTTGTTTTGGTTTATATTGAAATTAAAAAAGAAGAAGATATATATATAAAAAGAAAATTAAAAGTGCAGGGGAGGGCGAAGGGATGGCCGAAGCCGTACCCTCGACCCTCGCCTCCTGCAGTAAGTACTGCTCACAGCAGTCTTAAAGACTACTGTGCGCAACAGTCTTTATGACTGTTGTGCCCAGCAGTCAATAAGACTACTGCGTGCAGTATGGAGGCTACGACCTTTGATTTATTTTATTTTATTTTATTTTGTTTTGTTTGTTTTTTTATTATATATATTTTAAATATATATATATATATATATATATATATATATATATGTATATGTATATATATATAAATGTATATATATATGTATATATTTATATGTATATATTTAAATATAATTTAATGTGTTTTATTTAAAAAAAAGAAATAGAATTATAATCATTTTATTTCATATTTTTTTAATTCAAAAATAGAATTATAATTATTTAAATTTTAATGTTAATTTATTACATTTTAAGAATGTAATTTTGTAACGGAATTCAAATATTCAATTTTGTTTATATTTAGGTAATTTTGATATATTTTAAAAGAGCAATGTTTAATTATTATTTTGGTTAAACAAATTTCCTTTAGTTGTGATTGTGGACCTTATTGAGATAATTGTATTTTAGCTATTTAATTGGGATTGGAATCAAATTTAATGGTACAACCTTGCAAAATTTAATGTGATTTTTCTTTTATGTTATGTTTTTCTTTATCGCTTAGTGTTGTCTATGTGGGAACCCTCTTGTCTTGTAACCCTAGTCCAGAGGCATGTTTATTTTTTTGAAGTTGTCTTCATCTTAGTTATACCTTTGGTTTTGAAGCTTAATGGTTTATGCTTGGAAGGGTTGAACGGTTTCTTTGGAATTTTGTTATGTGTTGTTGCGAGAGGAATAATGCCTCACATGTGTTGATTTGAGTATTTTTTTTTTATGTGCTAGTTCAACCCTTGCCGATTTGAGATATGTTAAGGGTCATAGGGAGAGTGGCTCTTCGTGGGCATCGGTGCCTCAGAATGAGGAAGGGCTCAGGATAACCCACGTAAGAGTAGTTAAACAAGTGATAACCTAAACAATAGAATTTAGGGGGATGGGTAGTAAAACATACAAGATAATTAAAATTGGATTCCTCTTCTAAGCATTAGGGCTACCATAGACTAGTGATAGATTGAGAAGGCCGTGGTCGGCAAAGTCGTAGTCTCGTCTTCACGAGAGATTATCGGCTCCGCATTAGCTACCCTATGGTGCCAGTGCCTCAGTTAGGAGGAAGGGCCAGGAGATCCATAGATGGCTGCTAGTGCCTCAGTTGGAGGAAGGGCCAGGAGAATCCCGTGAGAGCTATGTAATGACACTCTCCACTTGACACCCTTGTGCTTTGTTTGTAGATGCTTCTGGATATTGTATCTTTATGTTGTTTCTGATTCTTGTGAATTTGGTTTATGATTGCTATTTAGTTACTTGTATAATTGATGATACTTTGTTTAATTGTGATGAGTTTCATAGTTTTAACTTGATTATGTAAGTTGTGAATGTTGATGGTTGTTCATTGTATGCCTTGAGTTGTACTTGTTTTTGTACTATGTTGTTGTTGAGTCAGTTTGGCATTCATGGTCGGGTTCTCTTCCTTTTCACCTTTGAGCATGGGGGGTGAGTTACTTGTAATTCACATGGTTGGGTGGAACACCCGTTGGGTTGCCCATCAACGTCCTGTCTTTTTAACATTTCCGCAGCTGGAGTTGTACCAATATTCACTTGTATTTTAGATTTCATTGTATTTGTAGCATCCCACATGTTTGGGAAATTCAATGTAATTCATTTATCCAGAGATTGTAATGTTACTTTAAAACGATGATGTAATAGTTAGGATCATTTGTATCTTTATTAAGAGATTTATTGTGGTTGTATTATGTGATGTTTATTATTCTTGCATCATGGTTATTGTATGTATTCTCATTCATGGATATTATAATTTAAATGGTTATGTTGTAAAATTTATCTTTATTTCCATTTAGTTGTTGCGATGTAACCTCGCGTGCCCCAAAGAACTAAGTGTGTTAATGTATGTAATGTGTTATATGAATATGATTTAATGTATTTACATGGTTAATTTAATTGTTTTAAAAAAAAATTATTCGCTTTGTGTGTGTTCTCTGGGGTTTGCACATCAGGCGTTACAACTTGGTATTAGAGCCAAGGTTGCAAACGCTAGGGTCTTAGGGTAGTGTAGTCCATTAGGTTATCGTGCGTGTGACTCTTGAGCTCATTTTGTACCGTTATCTTGTTGCGCAGAATTATGCCTCGAGGTAGAGGATGTGGCCATGCAAGAGGCCGTGGTGCCGGTCATTGAGAAAATCAGTGAAGCCCCTCAGTTCCTAGTTCCCATGGTTTCAAGCATGAGGAACAACAGAGTCTTCACAGCATTCCATCAGGTGGCCAGAATCTGGCATAGCCTAGTCTAGACGATCAGTTATAGCATATACTTGGAGAGATTCTTGACTGATTGGGACCCAGGCCAGATGAGGTGCACCAGGTGGAGAGAGAGGGAGAGATCTCCGAGGCGCAGGGATACAGATGTGGTTCAGGATGCAGTCATAGCAGGCCATATGAGAGATCTGATGAGGGCACACCCTCCTGTTTTTGATGGTTCTGGAGGAGGTCTAGAGGCTGAGACTTGGTTAATTGACTTAGATCGTTGCTTCGCTATGCACCCCTATGGTAGCAATACCAAGGCTCGGTGCGCAGTTATGCACCTACGAGGCTTCACATCTACTTGGTGGCGTCTTGAGGAACAAAAGTTGCATCTTGATCTTAGTATGGTTACTTGGGAGTTGTTCCTAGACAAGTTCAAAGCTCGTTTCCTCTCAGACCATTGGAGGCAGCGTAGGGATGACGAGTTTCATGATCTCAAGTAGTTGTCTATGTTAGTGGAGCAGTATGAGAGGCGCTTCTATGAGTTGAAGCAGTATGCAGGGATTAGCCACGATGAGGGCATGTTGGTGCAACACTATGTTCGGGTCCTTAATGCCCGCATTAGTGGTGGCATATGAGTCTTTGAGCCGAAGAGGATGGAAATGGCAGTTGAGAAGGCTCGCTTAGTAGAGGAAAATTTGGCCATGGCTTTGGGTGGTCACATTGGAGTACAATTGGCAGCACGCCCACACCTGGTTATGTTACTCATGGAGGGCAGTCACAGGGAGTAGGATCTTCCAAGAACAGGTACCCACCCTCGAAAGGGGGTCATCAGTAGCAGCAGCCTTAGCAGCAGCAGTAGAGACAGAATAACACTCAATCTTAGCAGGGTGGAAATTCCCAGTATTGCAGGGATAGGAATAGGAACCGTTTTCGTCAGGAGCATTTTGCACAGCCTACATCTAGTTTCTAGTCAGCGTCGAGTTGAGGGAGTTTTCAGCAGTCAAATGCTCCATCAGGGGGCAGAGGTTTTGGCAGAGGTACTGGGTGTTTCTCTTGTGGACAGTAGGGGCATATTGCTAGGATGTGTCCTCAGAAGAACACTTCCAGATTTAATCAGAGGCCAGCAGGATCAGAGCCGACAATAGGTGATGCAGGGAGATCTCATCGTGTGTTTGCTTCAGTGGATAATCGTTAGGCAGTTCATCAGAACATTGTAGTTGAGGCATCAGGTGTGTTGAATAATTCTAGCATTTCTATACTTTTTGATTCTAGTGCATCTGATTCCTTTATATCACCTTTAGTAGTTGAGCGATGTGGTCTGGTGGAAAATAGTCAAGGCATAAAATGGCAGGTCGAATTAGCCTCAGGGTTAAAGGTTGTCGTAGAAAAGCTTGTGCAAGATTGTAAATTGAGTATAGGTGTTTTGTCAACTAAAGTGGACCTCAGAATCCTGCCACTCGGTTCTTATGATGTTGTCTTAGGCATGGACTGGTTGAGTGAACACCGTGCTATGATTGACTGCCGACGTAAAGTAGTGCGGTGCATTGATGACTCTGGTAAGGAGGTGGAGATCTTGGGTATTCAGAGACCCATCTCATTACATATGATCTCTGCCATGCAGCTCAAAAGGCACTTCTGACAGGGTTGTCAGCTCTTTGCAGTATTTGTGAGTGACTTGGAATCTGAGGATAGTCAGGGGTTGTCATTGGATGATTACCCCCTTCTTAAGGATTTTTCTGATGTGTTTCCAGAGGAGATTCCTAGTATGCCTCCAAAGAGAGATGTGGATTTCCGGATTGATCTGGTACCTGGAGCTGAACTAATATCTCGAGCTCCATATCAGATGACAATGCAGGAACTTCAGGAACTTCATCTTCAATTGGAAGAATTGTTGGCCAAGGGATTTATCCACCCAAGTGTTTCTCCTTGGGGAGCACCTGTGATATTTGTGAAAAAGAAGGATGGTTCTCTTCGCTTTTGTATTGACTATAGGCAGTTGAACAAGGTAATAGTGAAGAACCGATATCCATTACCCAGAATTGACGATCTCTTCGATCAGATAAAAGGGGCAAAGTTGTTCTCTAAGATTGATCTCAAATCGGGATATCATCAGTTGAGGATTGCAGATGCAGATATTCACAAAACCACATTTTGAACTCGATACGGACATTATGAGTTCACTGTGATGCCGTTCGGGTTAATGAATGCACCTTCAGTCTTTATGAGTCTAATGAATGGAGTATTCCGTACATACTTGGATAGATTCGTCCAGGTGTTTCTTGATGACATTCTGATCTATTCTAGGTCTATGGAGGAACATGAGGAACATCTAAAGCAGGTGTTGTAGTGCTTAAGGGATAATCAGTTGTTTGCCAATCTCAAAAAGTGTGACTTTTACAAGACTGAAGTTCAATATTTGGGCCATGTGATTTCTGGTGAGGGGATTTCAGTTGGTCCTGCAAAGATTCAGGCCATTGTCGATTGGCCTACACCCACAAATGTCTCAGAAATTCGCAGCTTCATGGGACTTGCAGGGTATTATAGGCAATTTGTCCAGGGGTTTTCTAGGTTGGCTCATCCTATCACCTCTTTGCAGAGGAAGGGAAAGAAGTTTCTTTGGTCCGAACAATGTCAGTTAGCTTTCCAGACTTTGAAGGATAAGTTGACTAGTGCTCCAATCTTAGTAGTTCCTGATCCATTAGGTGATTTCATTGTTTGTACAGATGCTTCTTTGGAAGGTTTAGGGGCTGTGTTGATGCAGGAAGGTTGAGTGATTGCTTATGAATCACAGAAACTGAAGGACCATGAACTTAATTACCCCACTCACGATTTGGAGTTGGCCGCAGTTGTGCATGCCTTGGTGAGGTGGAGACACTTTCTCCTTGGGCATCGGTTCGAGTTGCATATAGATCACCGTAGTCTACAGTGCATCTTCACATAGCCGAACTTGAATGCGAGATAGAGAAGGTGGATGGAATTTTTGTGTGAATACGACATTGAGGTGAAATATATTCAGGGCAAGGAGAATGTTGTAGCAGATTCATTGAGTAGATGCAGGCATGAGTTATCTGCTATGACTCTTGAGGTTGATTTCAAGAGTTAGATTATTGCAGCTCTTTCTTTTGATGATTGGTATCAAGTAGTGAAGGCAGAGATTGAGTCGGGTAGAGCTTTGGAAGGTAAATTTGCAGGTTACTCTTTGGATTCATATGGTGTTTTGTGTTATGTAGGCCATATGTATGTACCTCCTGCAGAGGGTTTTCGTACCCTTATCTTGACGGAAGCTCATAGAGCTCCTTATTTGGCACACCCAGGAGTTAAGAAAATGTACGCTAATCTTCACTCACTATATTTTTGGGCAGGATTGAAGTGTGACATTGCTGATTTTGTGGCTAGATGTCTTGAATGTCAGAGAGTTAAGGCTGAGCATCATCATCCGGCAGGCTTGTTGCAGCCGCATCTTGTTCCAGAGTGTAAGTGGGACATCATTTCTATGGATTTTATAGTCAAGTTGCCTATGTCTTCCAGGCGACATGATGCTATCATGGT